>OX457087.1:25199307-25291820 GCA_949752835.1 Empis stercorea | reverse complement strand
ATTTAAAATAAAATAAATTGGAAATTAAAAGTTTATAATTTAAAATTAAAAAAATTTGAGATTAAAAGTAAAATAATTTAAAATTAAATAAATTTGAAATTAAAAGTAAAATAATTTAAAATTAAATAAATTTGAAATTAAAAGTAAAATAATTCAAAATTAAATAAATTTGAAATTAAAAGTTAAATAATTTAAAATTAAATAAATTTGAAATTAAAAGTAAATAATTTAAAATTAAATTAAGTTGAAATTAAAAGTAAATAATTTAAAATTAAATAAATTTGAAATTTAAAGTAAAATAATTTAAAATTAAAAAAAATTGAAATAAAAAGTAAAATAGTTTAAAATCAAATATAGTTGAAATTGAAAGTAAATAATTTAAAATTAAATAAATTTGAAATTAAAAATAAATAATTTAAAATTAAATAAATTTGAAATTAAAAGTAAATAATTTAAAATCAAATAAAGTTGCAATTAAAAGTAAAATAATTTAAAATTAAATAAATTTGAAATTAAAAGTAAAATAATTTATAATTAAATAAATTTGAAATTAAAAGTAAATAATTTAAAATTAAATTAAGTTGAAATTAAAAGTAAATAATTTATAATTAAATAAATTTGAAATTAAAAGTAAAATAATTTAAAATTAAATAAATTTGAAATTAAAAGTAAATAATTTAAAATTAAATAAAGTTTAAATTAACAGTAAAATAATTTAAAATCAAATAAATTTGAAATTAAAAGTAAAATAATTTAAAATTAAATAAAATTGAAATTAAAAGTAAATAATTTAATATTAAATAAATTTGCAATAAAAAGTAAAATAATTTAAAATTAAATAAATTTGAAATTAAAAGTAAATAATTTAAAATTAAATGAAATTGAAATTAAAATTAAATAATTTAGAATAAAATAAATTTGAAATTAAAAGTAAATAATTTAATATAAAATAAATTGGAAATTAAAAGTAAATAATTTAAAATTAAATAAATTTGAAATTAAAAGTAAATAATTTAAAATTAAATAAATTTGAAATTAAAAGTAAAATAATTTATAATTAAATAAATTTGAAATTAAAAGTAAATAATTTAAAATTAAATTAAGTTGAAATTAAAAGTAAATAATTTATAATTAAATAAATTTGAAATTAAAAGTAAAATAATTTAAAATTAAATAAATTTGAAATTAAAAGTAAATAATTTAAAATTAAATAAAGTTTAAATTAACAGTAAAATAATTTAAAATCAAATAAAGTTGAAATTAAAAGTAAAATAATTTAAAATTAAATAAAATTGAAATTAAAAGTAAATAATTTAAAATTAAATAAAGTTTAAATTAACAGTAAAATAGTTTAAAATCAAATAAAGTTGAAATTAAAAGTAAAATAATTTAAAATTAAATAAAATTGAAATTAAAAGTAAATAATTTAATATTAAATAAATTTGAAATTAAAAGTAAAATAATTTAAAATTAAATAAATTTGAAATTAAAAGTAAATAATTTAAAATTAAATAAAATTGAAATTAAAATTAAATAATTTAGAATAAAATAAATTTGAAATTAAAAGTAAATAATTTATAATTAAATAAATTTGAAATTAAAAGTAAAATAATTTAAAATTAAATAAATTTGAAATTAAAAGTAAATAATTTAAAATTAAATAAAGTTTAAATTAACAGTAAAATAATTTAAAATCAAATAAAGTTGAAATTAAAAGTAAAATAATTTAAAATTAAATAAAATTGAAATTAAAAGTAAATAATTTAATATTAAATAAATGTGAAATTAAAAGTAAAATAATTTAAAATTAAATAAAATTGAAATTAAAAGTAAATAATTTAATATTAAATAAATTTGAAATTAAAAGTAAAATAATTTAAAATCAAATAAAGTTGCAATTAAAAGTAAAATAATTTAAAATTAAATAAATTTCAAATTAAAATTAAATAATTTAGAATAAAATAAATTTGAAATTAAAAGTAAATAATTTAGAATAAAATAAATTTGAAATTAAAAGTAAATAATTTATAATTAAATAAATTTGAAATTAAAAGTAAAATAATTTAAAATAAAGTTTAAATTAACAGTAAAATAATTTAAAATCAAATAAAGTTGAAATTAAAAGTAAAATAATTTAAAATTAAATAAAATTGAAATTAAAAGTAAATAATTTAATATTAAATACATGTGAAATTAAAAGTAAAATAATTTAAAATTAAATAAAATTGAAATTAAAAGTAAATAATTTAATATTAAATAAATTTGAAATTAAAAGTAAAATAATTTAAAATCAAATAAAGTTGCAATTAAAAGTAAAATAATTTAAAATTAAATAAATTTCAAATTAAAATTAAATAATTTAGAATAAAATAAATTTGAAATTAAAAGTAAATAATTTAAAATTAAATAAATTTGAAATTAAAAGTAAATAATTTAATATTAAATAAATTTGAAATTAAAAGTAAAATAATTTAATATTAAATAAATGTGAAATTAAAAGTAAATAATTTAATATTAAATAAATTTGTAATTAAAAGTAAAATAATTTAAAATTAAATAAATTTGAAATTAAAAGTAAATAATTTAAAATTAAATAAAATTGAAATTAAAATTAAATAATTTAGAATAAAATAAATTTGAAATTAAAAGTAAATAATTTATAATTAAATAAATTTCAAATTAAAAGTAAAATAATTTAAAATTAAATAAATTTGAAATTAAAAGTAAATAATTTAAAATTAAATAAAGTTTAAATTAACAGTAAAATAATTTAAAATCAAATAAAGTTGAAATTAAAAGTAAATAATTTAAAATTAAATAAAGTTTAAATTAACAGTAAAATAATTTAAAATCAAATAAACTTGAAATTAAAAGTAAAATAATTTAAAATTAAATAAAATTGAAATTAAAAGTAAATAATTTAATATTAAATAAATTTGAAATTAAAAGTAAAATAATTTAAAATCAAATAAAGTTGCAATTAAAAGTAAAATAATTTAAAATTAAATAAATTTCAAATTAAAAGTAAAATAATGAAATAAAGTTGAAATTAAAAGTAAAATTAAATAAATTTGAAATTAAAAGTAAATAATTTAAAATTAAATAAATTTGAAATTAAAAGTAAAATAATTTAAAATTAAATAAATTTTAAATTAAAAGTAAAATAATCTAAAATTAAATAAATTTTAAATTAAAAGTAATTAATTTAAAATCAAATAAAGTTGCAATTAAAAGTAAAATAATTTAAAATTAAATAAATTTGAAATTAAAAGTAAAATAATTTAAAATTAAATAAATTTGAAATTAAAAGTAAATAATTTAAAATTAAATTAAGTTGAAATTAAAAGTAAATAATTTATAATTAAATAAATTTAAAATTAAAAGTAAAATAATTTAAAATTAAATAAATTTGAAATTAAAAGTAAATAATTTAAAATTAAATAAAGTTTAAATTAACAGTAAAATAATTTAAAATCAAATAAAGTTGAAATTAAAAGTAAAATAATTTAAAATTAAATAAAATTGAAATTAAAAGTAAATAATTTAAAATTAAATAAATTTGAAATTTAAAGTAAAATAATTTAAAATTAAAAAAAATTGAAATAAAAAGTAAAATAGTTTAAAATCAAATATAGTTGAAATTGAAAGTAAATAATTTAAAATTAAATAAATTTGAAATTAAAAATAAATAATTTAAAATTAAATAAATTTGAAATTAAAAGTAAATAATTTAAAATCAAATAAAGTTGCAATTAAAAGTAAAATAATTTGAAATTAAATAAATTTGAAATTAAAAGTAAAATAATTTATAATTAAATAAATTTGAAATTAAAAGTAAATAATTTAAAATTAAATTAAGTTGAAATTAAAAGTAAATAATTTATAATTAAATAAATTTGAAATTAAAAGTAAAATAATTTAAAATTAAATAAATTTGAAATTAAAAGTAAATAATTTAAAATTAAATAAAGTTTAAATTAACAGTAAAATAATTTAAAATCAAATAAAGTTGAAATTAAAAGTAAAATAATTTAAAATTAAATAAAATTGAAATTAAAAGTAAATAATTTAATATTAAATAAATTTGCAATAAAAAGTAAAATAATTTAAAATTAAATAAATTTGAAATTAAAAGTAAATAATTTAAAATTAAATGAAATTGAAATTAAAATTAAATAATTTAGAATAAAATAAATTTGAAATTAAAAGTAAATAATTTAATATAAAATAAATTGGAAATTAAAAGTAAATAATTTAAAATTAAATAAATTTGAAATTAAAAGTAAATAATTTAAAATTAAATAAATTTGAAATTAAAAGTAAAATAATTTAAAATTAAATAAATTTGAAATTAAAAGTAAATAATTTAAAATTAAATTAAGTTGAAATTAAAAGTAAATAATTTATAATTAAATAAATTTGAAATTAAAAGTAAAATAATTTAAAATTAAATAAATTTGAAATTAAAAGTAAATAATTTAAAATTAAATAAAGTTTAAATTAACAGTAAAATAGTTTAAAATCAAATAAAGTTGAAATTAAAAGTAAAATAATTTAAAATTAAATAAAATTGAAATTAAAAGTAAATAATTTAATATTAAATAAATTTGAAATTAAAAGTAAAATAATTTAAAATTAAATAAATTTGAAATTAAAAGTAAATAATTTAAAATTAAATAAAATTGAAATTAAAATTAAATAATTTAGAATAAAATAAATTTGAAATTAAAAGTAAATAATTTATAATTAAATAAATTTGAAATTAAAAGTAAAATAATTTAAAATTAAATAAATTTGAAATTAAAAGTAAATAATTTAAAATTAAATAAAGTTTAAATTAACAGTAAAATAATTTAAAATCAAATAAAGTTGAAATTAAAAGTAAAATAATTTAAAATTAAATAAAATTGAAATTAAAAGTAAATAATTTAATATTAAATAAATGTGAAATTAAAAGTAAAATAATTTAAAATTAAATAAAATTGAAATTAAAAGTAAATAATTTAATATTAAATAAATTTGAAATTAAAAGTAAAATAATTTAAAATCAAATAAAGTTGCAATTAAAAGTAAATAATTTAATATTAAATAAATTTGAAATTAAAAGTAAAATAATTTAATATTAAATAAATGTGAAATTAAAAGTAAATAATTTAATATTAAATAAATTTGTAATTAAAAGTAAAATAATTTAAAATTAAATAAATTTGAAATTAAAAGTAAATAATTTAAAATTAAATAAAATTGAAATTAAAATTAAATAATTTAGAATAAAATAAATTTGAAATTAAAAGTAAATAATTTATAATTAAATAAATTTCAAATTAAAAGTAAAATAATTTAAAATTAAATAAATTTGAAATTAAAAGTAAATAATTTAAAATTAAATAAAGTTTAAATTAACAGTAAAATAATTTAAAATCAAATAAAGTTGAAATTAAAAGTAAATAATTTAAAATTAAATAAAGTTTAAATTAACAGTAAAATAATTTAAAATCAAATAAAGTTGAAATTAAAAGTAAAATAATTTAAAATTAAATAAAATTGAAATTAAAAGTAAATAATTTAATATTAAATAAATTTGAAATTAAAAGTAAAATAATTTAAAATCAAATAAAGTTGCAATTAAAAGTAAAATAATTTAAAATTAAATAAATTTCAAATTAAAAGTAAAATAATGAAATAAAGTTGAAATTAAAAGTAAAATTAAATAAATTTGAAATTAAAAGTAAATAATTTAAAATTAAATAAATTTGAAATTAAAAGTAAAATAATTTAAAATTAAATAAATTTTAAATTAAAAGTAAAATAATTTAAAATTAAATAAATTTTAAATTAAAAGTAATTAATTTAAAATCAAATAAAGTTGCAATTAAAAGTAAAATAATTTAAAATTAAATAAATTTGATATTAAAAGTAAAATAATTTAAAATTAAATAAATTTGAAATTAAAAGTAAATAATTTAAAATTAAATTAAGTTGAAATTAAAAGTAAATAATTTATAATTAAATAAATTTAAAATTAAAAGTAAAATAATTTAAAATTAAATAAATTTGAAATTAAAAGTAAATAATTTAAAATTAAATAAAGTTTAAATTAACAGTAAAATAATTTAAAATCAAATAAAGTTGAAATTAAAAGTAAAATAATTTTAAATTAAATAAAATTGAAATTAAAAGTAAATAATTTAATATTAAATAAATTTGAAATTAAAAGTAAAATAATTTAAAATTAAATAAATTTGAAATTAAAAGTAAATAATTTAAAATTAAATAAAATTGAAATTAAAATTAAATAATTTAGAATAAAATAAATTTGAAATTAAAAGTAAATAATTTAATATAAAATAAATTGGAAATTAAAAGTAAATAATTTAAAATTAGATAAATTTGAAATTAAAAGTAAAATAATTTAAAATCAAATAAATTTGAAATTAAAATAAAATAATTTAAAATTAAATAAATTTGAAATTAAAAGTTAATAATTATAATGAAATACATTTGAAATTAAAAGTAAAATAATTTAAAATCAAATAAATTTGAAATTAAAAGTAAATAATTTAAAATTAAATAAGTTGAAATTAAAAGTAAGTAATTTAAAATTAAATAAATTTGAAATTAAAAGTAAATAATTTAATATTAAATAAATTTGAAATTAAAAGTAAAATAATTTAAAATTAAATAAATTGGAAATTAAAAGTAAATAATTTAAAATTAAATTAAGTTGAAATTAAAAGTAAATAATTTAAAATTAAATAAATTTGAAATTAAAAGTAAAATAATTTAAAATTAAATAAATTTTAAATTTAAAGTACAATAATTTAAAATTAAATAAATTTGAAATTAAAAGTAAATAATTTAAAATTAAATAAATTTGAAATTAAAAGTAAAATAATTTAAAATTAAATAAATTTGAAATTTAAAGTAAAATAATTTAAAATTAAATAAATTTGAAAGTAAAAGTAAAATAATTTAAAATTAATTTAAGTTGAAATTAAAAGTAAATAATTTAAAATCAAATAAAGTTGCAATTAAAAGTAAAATAATTTAAAATTAAATAAATTTGAAATTAAAAGTAAATAATTTAAAATAAAATAAACTTGAAATTAAAATTAAATAATTTAAAATAAAATAAATTTGAAATTAAAAGTAAATAATTTAAAATAAAATAAATTGGAAATTAAAAGTAAATAATTTAAAATTAAATAAATTTGAAATTAAAAGTAAAATAATTTAAAATTAAATAAATTTGAAATTAAAAGTAAAATAATTCAAAATTGAATAAAGTTGAAATTTAAAGTAAAATAATTTAAAATTAAATAAATTTGAAATTAAAAGTAAATAATTTAAAATTAAATTAAGTTGAAAGTAAATAATTTAAAATTAAATAAATTTGAAATTAAAAGTAAAATAATTTAAAATCAAATAATGTTGAAATTAAAAGTAAATAATTTAAAATAAAATAAATTGGAAATTAAACGAAAATAATTTAAAATTAAATAAATTTGAAATTAAAAGTAAAATAATTCAAAATTGAATAAATTTGAAATTTAAAGTAAAATAATTTAAAATTAAATAAATTTGAAATTAAAAGTAAATAATTTAAAATTAAATTAAGTTGAAATTAAAAGTAAATAATTTAAAATTAAATAAATTTGAAATTAAAAGTAAAATAATTTAAAATCAAATAATGTTGAAATTAAAAGTAAATAATTTAAAATAAAATAAATTGGAAATTAAAAGTAAATAATTTAAAATTAAATAAATTTGAAATTAAAAGTAAAATAATTTAAAATTAAATAAATTTGAAATTAAAAGTAAAATAATTCAAAATTGAATAAATTTGAAATTTAAAGTAAAATAATTTAAAATTAAATAAATTTGAAATTAAAAGTAAATAGTTTAAAATCAAATATAGTTGAAATTGAAAGTAAATAATTTAAAATTAAATAAATTTGAAATTAAAAATAAATAATTTAAAATAAAATAAATATGAAATTAAAAGTAAATAATTTAAAATCAAATAACGTTGAAAGTAAAAGTAAATAATTTAAAATAAAATAAATTGGAAATTAAAAGTTAATAATTTAAAATTAAATAAATGTGAGATTAAAAGTAAAATAATTTAAAATTAAATAAATTTGAAATTAAGGGTGTGTGTGAATTGGTTAAAAATTGGTTAAAAATTAAAATTATAACAGTAAAATTAAAATTTTTGAAAGTTTTATTCACCACAAGAAGGCGCCGATATTTTATCTGCTCTGGACCTAGTATAAATTTTGACACTTTAGTTAAATTTTTGATTGAAATAAATCAATTTTAAATTCATTTATTTTTGAAAAAAAATAAATTTTTGATTGAAATTTAAATTGATTTGTATCAAAAATTTGTATCAAAAAAATTTTTTTTTTTTTTAAATTTTGTTTTGAAAATACAAATAAATAGTTAATAAAATAATAAATTTAAAAATAAAAATAATAATATTATATTATTATTAAAAATTTATTTTTGTTAAAATTAGCAAAATTAATGGGAAATATACTTTAAATACTCTATCCATATTGAATTTTCCTTAGAATTTAATTATGTAAAATTTTTAACCAATTCACACAGTTAAAATTTTTAAAAACACCCCACTAATAATCCCACTTTGACACACGCCCTAAAAGTAAAATAATTTAAAATTAAATAAATTTGAAATTAAAAGTAAAATAATTCAAAATTAAATAAATTTGAAATTAAAAGTTAAATAATTTAAAATTAAATAAATTTGAAATTAAAAATAAATAATTTAAAATTAAATTAAGTTGAAATTAAAAGTAAATAATTTAAAATTAAACAAATTTGAAATTTAAAGTAAAATAATTTAAAATTAAATAAATTTGAAATTAAAAGTAAATATGTAATTTAAAATTAAATAAATTTGAAATTAAAAGTAATTAATTTAAAATAAAATAAATTTGAAATTAAAAGTAAATAATTTAAAATTAAATAATTTTGAAATTTGAAGTAAATAATTTAAAATTAAATAAATTTGAAATTAAAAGTAAATAATTTAAAATTAAATAAATTTGAAATTAAAAGTAAAATAATTTAAAATTAAATAAATTTGAAATTAAAAGCAAAATAATTTAAAATTAAATAAATTTGAAATTAAAAGTAATTACTTTAAAATCAAATAAATTGCAAATTAAAAGTTAATAATTTAAAATTAAATAAATTTGAGATTAAAAGTAAAATAATTTAAAATCAAATAAATTTGAAATTAAAAGTAAATAATTTAAAATTAAATAAATTGGAAATTAAAAGTAAAATAATTTAAAATAAAAAAAAATTGAAATAAAAAGTAAAATAATTTAAAATCAAATAAAGTTGAAATTAAAAGTAAAATAATTTAAAGTTAAATAAATTTTAAATTAAAAGTAAATAATTTAAAATTAAATAAATTTGAAATTAAAAGTAAATAATTTAAAATAAAATAAATTGGAAATTAAAAGTAAAATAATTTAAAATTAAATAAATTTGAAATTAAAAGTAAAATAATTTAATATCAAATAATGGTGAAATTAAAAGTAAATAATTTAAAAAAAAAAAAATTGGAAATTAAACGAAAATAATTTAAAATAAAATAAATTGGAAATTAAAAGTAAATAATTTAAAATTAAATAAATTTGAAATTAAAAGTAAAATAATTTAAAATTAAATAAATTTGAAATTAAAAGTAAATAATTTAAAATAAAATAAATTTGAAATTAAAAGTAAATAATTTAAAATAAAGTAAATTTGAAATTAAAAGTAAATAATTTAAAATAAAATAAATTTAAAATTAAAAGTAAATAATTTAAAATCAAATAACGTTGAAATTAAAAGTAAATAATGTAAAATAAAATAAATTGGAAATTAAAAGTTAATAATTTAAAATTAAATAAATTTGAGATTAAAAGTAAAATTATTTAAAATTAAATAAATTTGAAATTCAAAGTAAAATAATTTAAAATTAAATAAATTTGAAATTAAAAGTAAAATAATTCAAAATTAAATAAATTTGAAATTAAAAGTAAATAATTTAAAATTAAATTAAGTTGAGAATAAAAGTAAATAATTTAAAATTCAATAAATTTGAAATTTAAAGTAAAATAATTTAAAATTAAATAAATTTGAAATTAAAAGTAAATAATGTAAAATTAAATAAATTTGAAATTAAAACTAAAATAATTTAAAATTAAATAAATTTGAAATTAAAAGTAAATAATTTAAAATAAAATAAATTTGAAATTAAAAGTAAATAATTTAAAATAAAATAAATTTGAAATTAAAAGTAAATAATTTAAAATAAAATAAATTTGAAATTAAAAGTAATTAATTTAAAACCAAATAACGTTGAAATTAAAAGTTAATAATTTAAAATAAAGTAAATTGGAAATTAAAAGTTAATAATTTAAAATTAAATAAATTTGAGATTAAAAGTAAAATAATTTAAAATTAAATAAATTTGAAATTAAAAGTAAAATAATTTAAAATTAAATAAATTTGAAATTAAAAGTAAAATAATTCAAAATTAAATAAATTTGAAATTAAAAGTTAAATAATTTAAAATTAAATAAATTTGAAATTAAAAGTAAATAATTTAAAATTAAATTAAGTTGAAATTAAAACTAAATAGGGGGTCGGGGTGGGGATTCTACAGGGTAGGCATTTGTATCCTAGGGTATAAATGTTGCAACTGTAGAAGTTCCTAGCCAAGTGCCTGCATTACCTCCTCGTGGTGGCCCCTGGAACTGTGTACATATTAAACATGCACACAGACCGAATATGCAGTGTGCGACCTAATGTCAGTGGTGGTGTGAGCGCCGTGCCGAGGACTGAAAGGCTGGGGGTCAAACCAGTCGCTAACGAGCTCCCTCCGATGCCCAGGCAAGGTCGGTTGTATTCAGTGCCTTATCATGGTAAGTCGGCTCTGCCATGATGGACTCTCATTTCCGGACAAACTCGTGGGAACAGCAATGAAGAAACTTATATCAACAACAAAACAAAAACAACAACAACAACAACAACAACTAAAATCAAATCCAAATATCGGTTCATCCTCGGAGGATGAACTCCTAGCCTCCAGCCAGGAGACTATTAAGGGTGACACGGTAAGTGACAGTACCAGCTACGGTACTCCAGCTTCGGACGTCACCGAAAGTACCAGCCATAGTACACCAATAACAAACAAACCTGTAGGTGTAGCAAGTACCAGCCATAGTACTACTACACTTACAAGCACAGATAGTACCAAGCCTGGTACTATTAAGAAATTTAGAAGTTCTGGTACCCTGCTCAAACGTGAGTATTCCAAGGCAAAGTTTATTTTGAGCAAGATTGCGCGAAATGAAGCTGAGGGGAATACTCACGAAAACGATGCAGAAGACAAGATAAAATACACTCAGATTGTGCAACGATTTGAGACACAGATCGCACAATCTGAAGTTCGGCCTGCTAATAAAAGAAATAGGTCTCAAGATGAGTCCTTAGCAGGTGCACGTACCAAGGTCGCCAAGATGGAGACCAGTGCCAAATCGAAGATGACAGCGAAAAAGCTAAGCGACATCGTCAGATGCCACTTGAATGTAGCTGTCATCAACGATAAAGATCCCAACAGAAAAGTTTCATCCAAGCTCTGGATGGAAATCGAGGCAAAACTGTCAGAGATGGTTATGGATCATTTACTTGCAAGCACTGGTGGGCCTATCCCGGGGTTCGATTCATCCGAGGTAGTCAGGGGCTACCGGGTGGTCAAGTGTGTCGATCAGTTTTCTCTGGATTTTCTTAGCAGCAGTGTCGCTAAGATTAGCGATGCCTGGGAGGATGCCAAGATTGGTCTAATCCCAGCTAAGGAGATTCCGAGGAGACCTAGAGCGCGCATTTGGCTGCCTAGGATGCAAATTGAGGGGGAGAAGCTTCTCCGGTGCTTGCAATTACACAATCCAGATGTCCCGATGGACAACTGGATGGTTATCAAAAAGGAGGGAGATACTACGGAACTGCAGCAAGGCAGTTTGTCCTACCTCCTTTTGATTAACGAGGAAAGCCTGGTGCCCCTCGCGAAGCTTGAGAACAAGCTTCGTTTCGGTATCCG
This sequence comes from Empis stercorea, assembly GCA_949752835.1. Classification (NCBI taxonomy): domain Eukaryota; kingdom Metazoa; phylum Arthropoda; class Insecta; order Diptera; family Empididae; genus Empis; species Empis stercorea. Next base: position 25,279,699 of record OX457087.1, on the reverse strand, counting down.
TCAAGCGAAACTGAAGATATTCCAGGCGAATACAGACGAGCTTGACGAGTTAGATGAGGCAAGCGACTTGCTAGAAGAGATGTCTCTAGCCAAAGAGACGGGGGTAGGTAGCTTGCCAGATGATACGGGTTGTCCAGGTTAATCTCCAGCATTCGAGATTCGCCTCGGATAACCTGATGATCTTCCTAAGGGAGGAAGACATCGACATAGCCTTAATTCAGGAACCCTGGATCAACACCTCCAGAATAAGAGGTCTGAATCACAAAGACTATAACCTATTCTACAAGCTTGTAGATGGTGCCAATGGTAAGCCACGAACGTGTATTCTAGTTAGAAAACACATAACCGCACATTTTTGTTCTAATTTTAGCTATGAAGACATTACCGTGGTGAAGGTCGAGCAGAATGATGGCAAAGAATTATATATCAGCTCGGTATATATGCCTCATGACGAAACCACCCCGACAACCAATCTACAGTAGATAGTCCTAGCCACTGGAAGTAACCTGCTTATTGGTTGTGATGCAAACGCCAGACATACCCTGTGGGGTAGCTCGGAAACAAATGAGAGAGGTGAGTCACTTTTTGATTTTATTTTAAATTCTAATTTAATGGTGTGTAATAGAGGCAGCACACCAACATTCACTTTTCCGAGCTCGGAAAGATTCCCTGGCTGGGAAGACGTGATTGATATTACCCTAATTAGCAACAATAATTCCCTGAAAGTAGAAAACTGGAGAGTATCAGAGAAAAGATCTTTCTCGGATCACAAGTGGATACTCTTCAATGTTAATTTAAATCCTGAAAGCCCCAAACCGTATAGAAACCCCAAAAACACAGACTGGTCCAAGTTTAGATCGGTGTTAAAAGGGAAGTTATCAGCCATAGATAACCAATCAGAAATAACGACCATTAATTCCCTAGAGGAAATGACGGACAAATTTACCAAGGCCATGCAGGTCTCATTCAAGGTATCATGTCCGATCAAGCGTAGTAAAAAGTCTTTCCCTCCGTGGTGGGATGACAATTTAACTAAGTTACGAAAGGTGACTAGAGAAACCTACAACGTCTGCTACAGGCAGGGTTCATGGCAACTCTACAAGGACCGTCTTCGTGAGTACAAAAAAGCAATTAACGAGGCAAAAAAAAGGAATTGGCAAGAGTATTGCGAATCCATTGAAAGTACTAGGGATTCTGCCAGACTAAGTAGAATCCTAAGCAAAGAACATTCCAATCCGTCCTTCCTCAAGAGTGCGGAGGGTAGTTGGACAGAATCATCTGCAGAGACTCTGCAGCTGTTAGTAGACACACATTTCCCAGGTTGCACGGTGCAAGCTGAAGATGTAGCCCAGACAGGCGACTTAGGAAATACTGAGCCACAACGGGAGTGGCTAAACTCACTTATAACGGGAAAGAAAATTGCCTGGGCAATCGATAATTTTTCCCCCTATAAATCCTCTGGACCTGATGGAATCTTCCCAAAGATGCTACAGGAATCCATACAGCTAGTTATCCCTTGGATGACAAAACTTTTCAAGGGCAGCCTCAGACTCGGCCACATACCACAGTGGTGGAGGCGAGTCAAGGTTGTCTTCATACCAAAAGCGGGAAAAAGAGGACACGAAATGGCCAAAGACTTCAGGCCAATTAGTCTCTCATCCTTCATGCTAAAAACCCTTGAGCGCATCCTTGACCAGGAGTTGAGAAGCGTTTTAGAAAGAACCCCATTGTGCAAATTCCAACATGCCTACTGCAAAGGTAAGTCTACTGAGACTGCACTGAACGAAGTTGTGCAAACGGTAGAAAAATCCATCCAGTATAAAGAATATACCCTAGCCACCTTCTTAGAAGGCGCTTTTAATAATATCCACGTGTCCGCTGTCCTAGAGTCTCTGGTGGAACTGGAGGTAGCAGCTCCACTTAGACTATGGATAGCCAACATGCTTCATACGCGGGAGGTGCAAGCAGACCTCGGTAACTGTCACATTACTAGGTATGTTAATAGAGGTACGCCACAGGGGGGTGTGTTGTCTCCACTATTATGGCTCCTTGTAATGAACAAAATCTTATCAAAACTTCAAGAGGAAGGAATAATGGCCGTCGCTTATGCGGACGACCTTGTAATACTGGTTTCTGGCAAATTCCTTAATATAATTAGCGGAATTATGGAACAAGCCTTACGTATGGTTAGCAACTGGGCCCGCAACTGTGGTCTGAATGCCAACCCTAGCAAAACCGAAATGATGCTATTCACCACAAAAACCAAAATACCTGTGTTTTCTCGACCAAAATTGGACGGTATAACACTGAATCTATCCTCCAAAGTCAAATACTTGGGGTTGATTTTCGACCCGAAGTTGAACTGGAGGTGGAATATAGAGGAGAGAGTCAAGAAAGCCTACACGGCTTTGTACTCTTGCAAAAAAATGCTTGGAAAAAGTTGGGGATTAAAACCTCGTATGGTTTTATGGTTGTACACTGCTATAGTGAGACCTATCCTCACCTATGGTTCAATAGTATGGTGGCCTGCCCTAGATAGGGATTATGTCCGTACCATGCTAGGTAGGGTGCAGAGAAGTGCATGTATTTGCATCACAGGTGCGTTAAGGACAACGCCGGGGGATGCCCTGAATGCAATTCTGCACCTTCTCCCAACTGATCTCCACACCAAATACTTAGCCTCATGCAGCGCGCTCAGACTCAGAGAAAGTGGGTACTGGCGTGACAAACCTTACGGACATAGCCGTATTCTTAGCTCGTTAGCTAGAGAACTGCTCCCCTTGTCCACGGACTATTCCATCCCCCAGTTAATACTTAATAAGAACTTCAAGGTTCAGATACCGACTCGCCTATCCTCACCTATGGTTCAATAGTATGGTGGCCTGCCCTAGATAGGGATTATGTCCGTACCATGCTAGGTAGGGTGCAGAGAAGTGCATGTATTTGCATCACAGGTGCGTTAAGGACAACGCCGGGGGATGCCCTGAATGCAATTCTGCACCTTCTCCCAACTGATCTCCACACCAAATACTTAGCCTCATGCAGCGCGCTCAGACTCAGAGAAAGTGGGTACTGGCGTGACAAACCTTACGGACATAGCCGTATTCTTAGCTCGTTAGCTAGAGAACTGCTCCCCTTGTCCACGGACTATTCCATCCCCCAGTTAATACTTAATAAGCACTTCAAGGTTCAGATACCGACTCGCAGTGATTGGAAGGTAGCAGGCCTTCTGAATGGGTTCGACTCAGTACTGTTCACTGATGGTTCAAAGATGGACTGTGGTGTTGGCGCTGGTGTCTACTCAGAATCGCTGGAAATAGCCCTTTCCTATAGACTTCCGGATAGCTCTAGTGTTTTCCAGGCGGAAAAGCTGGCTATCTGGAAAGCCTGCTTACTTGTCAAGAACGACCCATCCCCTAAGCGCAGGGTGGCTATAGTCACGGATAGCCAGGCTGCTATCCTAGCCTTAAAATCTCCTTATATTTCATCTAAGCTGGTCAAAGCATGCTCAGTAGAGCTAGCGCATATAAGTAACCGGTTCGAGGTCACGTTACTTTGGGTTCCAGGTCATAGGAATATTGTAGGTAACGAGAAAGCCGATGAACTAGCACGCATGGGTTCAGGCCTAGACGCATTGCTTGCGGAAGAGGTGAACCCTCCAATCAATAGTATAAAACGGAAGTAGTATATGGGCGAATTGGGCATGGGAACTTTTTTCAAAAGGGGCGTGTCTGACACGGTGTTAATTAGGGGGGCGTGTCTGACAAGGTGTTAATTAAAGGGCGTGTCTGACAAGGTGTTAATTAGGGGGCGTGTCTGACAAGGTGTTAATTAGGGGGGCGTGTCTGACAAGGTGTTAATTAGAGGCGTGTCAGAACAAGGGTGCTAATCGGCAACACGCGGCCGGGCCTCGAGAGATGTGCATTCAGGATGTGCATTGAGGATGTACATTGCGGATGTTAATTGTGGGATGTGCATTGCGGAAGTTAATTTTGGATGTACATTGCGGATGTGAATTGCGAGATATGCATTGCGGATGTACCATTGCGGATGTAAATTGCGGGATGTACATTGCGGGATGTGCATTGCGGATGTGCATTGCGAGATGTACATTGAGGGATATGCATTGAGGGATGTGCATTGGGGGATGCTAGTTGGGGAATTTTTTTTTTTTGTGCGACTGCGCTAGGATTTGAACTCGTACCAACAAATTCCAAGTTGGGAACTCTACCTGTTGAGCCATCTACCTGTTTTAAATATCGTGGATTAAATGCGTACATTAATGATTCAATATGATTTTTAAATATATTTTTTTTTTTTTAAATAATCTGCCTATGGTGGGAATCGAACTCAGAAAAAATAATTTTTGTCTTACAAGTCGTTGCCGACGACTCTACCTATTGAGCCATCTACCTGTTTAAAATATCGTGGATTAAATGCGTACATCAATGATTCCATATAATTTTTTTTTAAATTTTTAAAAAAAATAATCTGCCTATGGTGGGAATCGAACTCAGAAAAAATAATTTTTGTTCGACGACTCTACCTATTGAGCCATCGACCGTCTTGTATTTGTTGGGATTAAATTGCATATCAATGCCACATGAATGAATGAATATAATGTCAATGCGTAATTTTTGTTTTTCGTTTTGTTCTCCTTTTCTTTAATCAAATATATACATATAGTCAATAGTAAATATATATATATATATATATATATATACATAGCAATTTTAAAACGATTACGTGGAAAAATGCATTTTCAACTTATATTTCATACAGAAAATAAAGAATTTTGTAACCAATAATGTAATTATTTCGTCAGAGTAAATATATATATATATATATATACATAGCAATTTTAAAACGATTACGTGGAAAAATGCATTTTCAAAAAAATTTTTGTCGGGGGTTATCAGCAATTTTTATTATTATAATTAATATTTTTCAACTTTTCTCAATATGAAAATACAGTACACTCTCGATATAGTGAATACCAGTGCAGCACACTATATATAAAAATTAGTGAATTGTTAATTTAAATTGATTTAAATATTACACAGAAAATATTCACTATGCATTTGCACAGTACGCGCTGCATAAATTTAACTTTATTTACTATTTCGAGCGTAGCAAAATGACTTTATTCACTATTTAGGGTAATCAATGTAAAAATAATTTGTGTACTATATCTGATATTTCATTAAAATCGTATATTCGGTATTTCGCTAGTATACTGTAATAAAATTCTCCATAATAATTAATATAATAAAAAATGTCTACGATGCATTTTCTTTTTAATAAATTCTAAATTTATAATAAAAATTGTTTTTTGTTGTTGTTGTTTAAACATAATCTAAAAATTCTTATGGTGTTTTATTACAAAGTTTTTTATTATAATTAAAATGCATTTTTACATTTAATGCATAATTAAAAATCAGTTTTTCATTAAAACTTGAATAATACGGTCTTAATTTGTGAAAATAAAAAATATAATATTAAAAATTAAAAAATGGTTTTATTAAAAATGTGCATTACGCTTTATTTTTTAACAATTATATCGGCCAGACCTGTGATGGATGGACTGTTTAAATACGCCACTAATATAACTTTTAATTTGAGCGGGAATGCTATAGCATTCCAAAATAATATGAACGGCAAAACAGAAACATCTGTAAGTAACAATTTTTGTTTAAATATATATATATATATATATATATATATATACCTAAATAACAAAAATAATTATATATATATATATATATATATATATATATATATATAATTATTATTTTTCAGATGGAAGAAGATCAACTTATATCTGCTCAGGAGAATAGTAATGAGAGACGAAAAACAGTAAGTTTTATTATAAAATTTTTAATTGATAATTATTATATTGTTATCTAGGTAGATTTTGGCAACGGTGGTAAAACCTCTGGAAACAACGACAACAACAACAGTCACAATCGCGCAGTAGAGCGTGATGAAGTAGTAAGTTTTTTATGATTTTTTTTTAAATTTAATAATTATTTTTGTTATTTAGGTAAATTATTATAGTGGTAGCGGTCGTAACACCGTTGGTAATCGTAACAACAACAACCGCCCAGGGGAACGTGATCAAGTATTAAGTTTTATTATAATTTTTTAAAATGTATTAATTATTTTTTTTTTACTTAGGTAAATCATAGAGACGGTAATGAATATTACAACGAAAATAATAATATTAATAACAACAAAATAGGTGGTAAGTTTAGTGGCGTGTTTAATATACAATAAACACAATAATAATAATTTTTTAAAAAAAAAATTCAATTTTTAATTTTTAAATTTTTTCAAATTATTAATGCATGCAAAGAATTTTTGCTACTAACAAACCCGCCACTACCCGTATCACCAGCAACGAATGTTGCTACGGCAAGAAATTTTTATATTCATTTAACAATATTAATATTAGATGTTTTTATAATAATAATTTTTTTTAAATTTATAAAATAAAAAAAATGTTATATATTTTCAAAAAAAATTTTAAATAAAAATGTTATATTATATATATGTATATATATTTAAAAAAAAATCTAGTTGTTGTTTTTATTAACAGGAAAATAAAAGTTTTTACAGGTAAATATAGGAGGAATTGTCTGACCTTATTCACTCTTATTCACTCTTGTTAAATTTTATGTATGCTTTTCTCATTTTTGTAAGTATTTTTGTTACACGGCTATTATGTATAGCGTTACCACCTTTTCAGAATCTTCATGGAGGACAACAATAAAAAAAATTATAAAAATCTTATTTTTTATAACAATTTTAATTCAGTACTTTTTTTTTTACAAAATAAGCATAAAAACAAAAAAAAAAGCAAATAAAAATTAAGAAACTAATTCATGACTAGAGTAGAAAGGCATTTTATATTCAATAATTCAATTATATATTTAGTAATTTAGTTTTTAAAAGTATACTTTTCATTACATTTTAATAATTTTTTCTTCATTTTTTATTATATTGGAAAATTCTGAGCAAGATCTTTTTTCAAAAAAAAAAATCAGTGCGGCATAGAGTGCAATGCGCTTTGGCTGTTGGAAAACTGTCAACAACTTTTGTTAACCAGGAATATTCCTTTAACCATTCGGATTTAAAGGAACATAGTCGTTTTCTTTTCGCTTCTCGAGATGTAGTAGATGTAATTTCAATTTCGTTATTGTTGTTAGAATCCTCAGACATTACGTTATTGGATAAAAAAAAATTTACTTTATTTACTTTTTTATACAATATATATTACATTTTTTGCTTCCACGATAAACAAAATAAATATGACGTTTGTCATGTCAAGGCAAAAGTAAAATGTCAAAATTAAAATTTGTAATGGTGGAGATACAATAAACGCCAAACGCCACCATAATCGTAATAAACACCAAACGAAAATTGCAGGCGGCACGGTTTTTAAATTAAATTTAATTTTTCAATTATGTAGTACATTGTAATTTGGTATGTTTTTAATCAACTTGTAATGGCCGAGGAGTTATTTATTATTAAAGCTGAAACCCACCAAAACAGAAACCGAAACTTTTTTTTCTCTGTTTTAAACTCTCGATTTTTTCCAATTTTCTGTCTTTTTCAGCTAAAAACAGTTTTAAAATAAAAGATAATACTTGTCAAAATTGTTTTTATTTGTTAAAAATTGCTTTATTTTATTTTTTTCTGTTCCTGAAAAAGTTTGGGTTTCTGTTTTTGGTGTGATTGAGACTTTATACATAACCAGGAAATAAAACCTGATAAATGTTTACACTACAATATTTTTATTTTAGTTGCCAAGTTTAACACATAGATGTCGCGCAATTACTAAAAGTATAGGAGGTTGTTGTCACGGATATGTGGAACCTATGTGGAACCTTGGTGCTGCTGATTGTCTAGGGTAGTACATGATCAGTTCTCTCTGAACGATCAACCATTTTGAATTTATATTTATAAATACACTTTCATACACTTACTGTTTTAAAGTGTAATATATTGGTAAACTAACTTATAAAATTTAATAACACAAAAACAAATATATTTATGTATTATAGCATGTATAATATTTATTAAAAATATATTGTACATATATATGTATGTAAATCAATATACATACTTCAAAGCATGTGTTTTTGGGAATTTATATTTTTTTCGAAATGTATTTTTGCCATGTTGTTTTTGTTGGTATCACGGCCTCTAAATATTAGATAATACTTTTCGGCATTTATAAGATGCAGCTCTTCATCATTTGTGATGGTTGATGCTATTCTTGATGGTAAAAATATTATCAGTTTTTTTCCATATCCTGCATCCTCTAGCATGGCTGTTACACCTCTACCATATTGAGTTATTTTGAAAGCAAATTCAATAACCCTGTAGACTTTTCCAATAACTAAATCGTCTAATGTAGAATAGACTGCGTCATCTATACCTGCTGCTACCTTTTCAAAATTTTTTAAAAAATCCTGTAAAATATTAAAATTATATAAAAGGATTTTTACGAATATTTAAAAATGCGTCTTACCATTTTACTACTACTATCTAGTTTTATTGTTAAACTGATAGTTTTAACATAAAGTTTTCTGTATTTATAGCACAAAAATTTATAGCAAAATAGACAAAATCTGTTACAATTAACATAATCAAGGCTTAATTTTATAGGATTTAAAAGGATTTTTAATATAAATCTATATATATATATAATTATGAAAAGTTAAAAATAATTACACATTTAAAAATAAATTCCTTGTTATTATGTATTTATCAATTGTATACAGCATTAACTATTTTGTATTATTAAAACCAAACCTGTTTTATATCATTTACATATTATTAAATATCTTCCGATATTATGTTAAAATAGCAATTAAATATTGTACTTCTTAATGACAATTATAAATTTTTTTACCCTATGTTACAATGTTGGAAAGTAGTTTATACAACATTGTTGCAAATCAATATTTTCATAATTGTAAATGTAATTAAATTTTGTACAAAGGTTCAAGATCACGTCGATAATTGCATGTTGTATTAAAAATTAAGTTTATGTTTATTATGTTATATTTATTTTATGTTAAAAGGTTGTTATAATTTATAACTTGCATAATTGTAAATAATTACTAAGTTTTGAAAGGAAGTTATGATAATTTTTTATTAAAACTTTATGCAACAATGTTGCAAATTAATATTTTAATATTCGATAATTGTGAGTGTAATTAAATTTTGTACAAAGGTTCAAGATCACTCTGATAATTGCAGGTTGTATTAAAATTTAAGTTTATGTTTATTAGCCTGTTTTTATTTTATGTTAAAATGTTGCTAATAATTTAAAATATGTTATAACCTTTATAATTGTAAATAATTACTAGGTTTTGAAAGGAAGTTATATATGTAGTTTTATTAAATTCTAACCTTTCAATGTCGAAGCAGCTATTAATAATAATTAAAAGCTATAAAGTTATTTATATATTTCTGAAATTGTATATAAGTCAGAACATATTTTAGAAATTAGTAGTTTAAATAAATTTTCAAAGTGTAAAGTATTTTAAAAACATAGTACAATAAAACAATGTTACGGTCTACTATTAGAAACAAATCTGATATTTTAGTTAAAAAATTTAATTTACGAGCACAAAAAGTAGAATTTACCATCAAGGAAACACCAATTGGAAAAGATCCAATAGAATGGATCAAATCAGCTATTGAAGAAATATTAGAAGACGCAACTAAAAATATTTTACCTACAGATCAGATAGGTATAAGCTTTTGTGGAAAGAGCTTTGAAGATCGAGGTCCTGGATGGATGAGCTTTAGATCAGCAAGTTCAGTTACAACTGAAGACTTATGGGATTTAATTACAAAAGTTTTTCAAAGCAAATCTGAAGGTTTAAACACAGATACGTTTTGTCTAGCTGTGACATCTGTTCGTATGCCACAGGGCCTTGGAAAGTCATCAAACTATTTCGCTTTTAATGAAGAGTGTATTAAACGTAGAGGGATTATAACGATAAAAAATACAGATTACCTCTGTCTTCCAAGAGCATTAGTTGTAAGTATAGCTATGTTAGAAAATGATCCTGATAAAATTAAAATCAGAAAAGACACACATAAAATGCAGACTATTCGCGCAATGAATTTATTATCAGGATCTGCTATAAACATTTCATCTGAAGGTGCTGGTATAGAAGAGTTACAAAAATTTCAGGAATATTTAGAACAATACAAAATAACAGTATATAAATATGGTTGTAAAGGTAGAGCTGTTTTATTTCAAGGAAATACAGACAAGGAAAAAAGATTAAATTTATTGTATCATGATAACCATTTCAATGTAATAACATCCCTTACTGCTGCTTTTTGCTGTAGTTATTTTTGCGATACATGTAATATTCCGTATAATAACAAAAATAGTCATCGTTGTAGTAAAAGCTGCCTATATTGTCAGCAATCACCACCATGCAAAAACAACAACACAAACATTTATTGCACATTATGTAATCGATATTTTCAAAATGAAATGTGCTTTAGCAACCACCAGTCATCTAGTTCAAATAATATAAATATTTGTAGCACAATAAAGCGGTGTTTAAAGTGCTTAAAAATTTTCAAAACTATAAGACAACATAATTGTAATGAATATTTTTGTAAAATTTGTCAGCTACATGTACTACCTGATCACCAATGTTATATAAAACCAGATACTCGGTCAGCGCCATCAAAAAAATTACTATTTGTTTTTTATGATTTAGAAACAAGGCAGGAAAAATTTGTTGAAAATAATGTCCACGGGGCGGTGAAATTGCACGAACCAAATTTATGCGTTATTGCAAAACGATGTGATGTTTGTATTAATATAGACATTTTATACTTTTGTCAAAAATGTGGATTTAGAGAACAAATTTACAAAGAAAATGTAATAGGTAAATTTATTCAAAACTTGATGGTGGCTAGTAAAATATTTAAACACATTATCGTAGTAGCTCATAACGGGAAAGCTTTCGACCATCAATTTGTGTTAAATTACATTTTATTAAATACAGATATAAAACCTGAATTAATAATGCAGGGTACAAAAATAGTGATGATGACGTTAAAAAACATTAAATTTATTGATTCTATAAATTATTTTCCAATGCCTTTAGCACAACTACCGAAAGCTTTTAATTTAAAAACAGTAACAAAAAAGGGCTACTTTCCTCATTTATTTAATACATTGGAAAATACCTATTATGTAGGAGTCCTGCCTGATATGAGTTATTATAGTCCTGATACAATGAAAAATACTGAAAGAGAAGAATTTTTAAAGTGGTACGATGTAAAAAAAGATCAGCCTTTTGATATGCAATGTGAATTAGTTTCATATTGTCAAAACGATGTAAAAAATTTAGCAGAGGCATGCACCAAATTTAGGAAATTATTGTTAGAAGAATGTTCTGTTTGTCCGTTTACTGAATCCTGTACAATTGCTTCAACTTGTAATTTAGTTTTTAGACGTAATTTCTTAAAATTACAATCAATAGGCATAATACCAAAAAATAACTATCGTGAAGGTAATGGACAATCAAAAATTGCTTTACAATGGTTACTGTGTATGGAAAAAGAAAAAAATATAAAAATACAACATGCACTAACTGGTATGGAAACGATTATAAACGGTGTTAAAGTTGACGGTTTTTGTAGTGAAACAAAGCAAATATTTGAATTTTATGGCTGTTACTATCATGGACATCTTGATTGCTTAAAGTATAACCGTAACGACCCATTACATAAAAATTCAGTTGAAACTCTTAATACGAGGTATGGAGCGACTATTTTAAAAAGTCAGCTCTTAAGATCTACTGAATATGAAGTTTGCGAAATGTGGGAATGCATGTTTCGAAAAAAACTACAAACATATCAAGATATAAAATTTTTGAATACACACCCTTTATTAAATGAAATGCCGTTAAATCCTAGAGACGCATTTTATGGAGGTAGAACTGGAAATACAAGAACATATTACAAATGCAAAGAAAATGAAAAAATTAAATATATTGATGTATGTTCCTTATACCCCTGGGTGTGTAAATATGGCAAGTTTCCAATAGGTCATCCAAAACTACATATTGGAACCGATATATGTAAGAATATAAATTTACAAAAAACCGAAGGTTTTATAAAATGTACATATTGGAACCGATATATGTAAGAATATAAATTTACAAAAAACCGAAGGTTTTATAAAATGTAAAATTCTGCCGCCTACAAACTTATATCACCCTGTTTTACCCATAAAACAAAATAATAAATTAATGTTTACTTTATGCAGAACCTGTTCAGACCTTCTATATATAGATGGTGAATGCATACATAATGGAGATGAAAAAGCTTTAATAGGAACTTGGGTTATAGACGAGGTAAATAAAGCAATAGAAAAGCAATATAAAATCTTAGAAATTTTTGAAATCTGGGAATATAAAATTGAAAAATATGATACAAATAGAAAAATTGGTGGTCTTTTTACCGCAATGATGAATAAATTTATTAAAATGAAGCAATCTGCTTCAGGTTTCCCTAGTCATTGTTTAACTAATGACGAAAGGGAAAAATATATTGAGGATTTTTTGAAAAATGAAGGAATTCAATTAGAATTTTCTGAAATTGTTAAAAATAATGGACTACGATCTTTGGCAAAACTAATATTAAATTCCTTTTGGGGAAAATTTGGTCAACGAGAAAACTTACCAAAAACTACAATTTTAAATGAAGCTTCTGAATTATTTGAAATGCTGACACAAGCAGCAATTAAGATAAATAATATAATACCTATACATGAAAATACTATAATTGTTAATTGGAATTATATTGACGAGAATGTTCCATCTTTACTAACGGCTAATGTCAGTATAGCCGCTTATACAACAGCCCAGGCAAGATTGAAATTGTATACTTATTTAGAAAAACTAGATGACAGGGTGCTTTATTATGATACAGACTCGATAATATATATAAGCAAGGAAAACGAATATGATCCGCCTACAGGGAATTTTGTTGGTGACATGACAGATGAACTTGAAAATGATTATGGTCCTGGTAGTTACATTACCGAATTTGTAAGTGGAGGACCTAAGAATTACGCATTTAAAGTATTTTCTACAAACGAAAACGTATTCAAAACAACTTGTAAAGTTAAAGGCATATGTTTAAACCATAAAAATATGCAATTGGTGAATTTTGATATAATTAAAAACATGATTATCAATGGAGAGAATCAATCACCTGTCAAAATTTTATCTGCTAATTTCCGTAGGACAAAAGAATTTGATGTTATTACGGTACCTGAAAGTAAAACATATTGTCCCTTATCTAAAAAGCGAAAATTTACACCTGATTACAATTCTATACCTTATGGATATAAATAAATATGCAAAGACCTGTACAAATCAAATAACAAAACTTTTGAAAAGAAAAAACAGCAAAAAAACAACAACAACAAAAAAAAGAAGAAAAAGAGAACCTGATTTAAAAACACAATAAATAAAAAAATTTGTTTAATATTTTATATATTTTTTATTTAAAATTTTTATAAAACTAAGATAATAATAATAAAAAACATAAAAAAAAAATAAAAAAAATTTTTAAATTGTTACAAATTAAAAAGCTTTTATTGGTCATCATCATCACTGGACGGGACATACCAGCTTATGTTTGGTGTTGGGCTCCGTACAAAATTCGGCCTGTAAATAGCAGGCTCAAATGGTTGGAAATGCTTGTCCCTTTTGCGAAGTAACACTGTTAATTCTTGGTACCTAGAAAAAGGTAGGCACTTTCTTGCATGTTCTGTAAGGCATTCGTCAGCCTTGACAAACGGCTTCATAAAAATGTCTCGATTGTTGAATTCTATTTCCCTCCCTGTCTGCAATTCAGAGGGGTACATGTATAGGAGCATCCGGCGGTTCGCGCTAACCTGATGTAATCTCTGCCTGATGTTCTCTTCGTAACAGAGCACCGCCTTATGCAGGTTTGTTATAGTCTGGATGGTTAACATCTCCAGACTATATTCTTCTATAAGAATTGCAGTTTCAAACTCAGCAATTTGGTGTTGTAATGTCGACATTTTGAAAACTTTTTTACTTTAATTTTAAAATGCATTAAAACGTATTATATATACGATACAATCTAGGTCATCAAATATTAAATTTTTTGGTAGGGTCCTCAAATTATTTAATTATTGCATATTTTGTAAACAAAGTTATTTTAAAATTTCTTTTTTATCAATCCATGAATTATGAGTGGTATCAAAACCAAGCCATTTAACATAAATTTTGTCTCCTTTTTTTTTAATAATTTTTTCTACAAGGTAAGCATCAGAGTTTTTTGTTTTTTGCAATTCAAATTCATAAAAACTACCAATTATCGGTTGTTTTTTGTAATCAATTAAAGTATATGTTATAGGGTTTGTTGAATTCACTTTCGAAATTTTAAAAATTTCAGTAGACCAATTTGGTTCATAACCTTTTTGAAAAACCCCTTTAGATTTACTAATACGTACAAAATCATTAATTTTAAATTTTGCTTTTGTATACAATTTAGGCTTGTTGTAAATTGTCGTCATTATTTTTTTTCGTTTTTCTTTGTTACTTCAGATGGTTTCATTTTAATAGTACGATGCTTGGTATGATTGTATTTATATAATAAATCGTCTAAAATTAAAATCCAATTATAATTTCCTTGTAAACTGAATTGTTTCCACATATTATTTTTTAATGTCCGATTAAATCGCTCACAAATAGATGCTTTCAGTTTTGTATATGTGTGATAGTGATTTATATTATATTTTTTCATTAAATTTTGAAATTTACTATTAAAGAATTCTTTTCCTTGATCGGAATGAATATTTTTCGGAATTTGATTACTTTTAATAAATATTTTTTGCATGGCGTTTGTTGTATCTATACCGCTTTTAGTTTTAACCGGTTCTGCATAAGCGTATTTTGAAAAAATATCAATAACTGTAAGGAGATATTTATAGCCTTTGTTGAATTTTGTAAAAGGAATCATTTCCACTAAATCAATCTGCCATGTATCAGTAAGACCTTTCTGTTTAACTTGGCGCCTTTTGAAGTTTTTCCTTACAGCTTTATGCAGCTCATCTACAACTGCCTTTTTACTCATAATTGCTACGATATAACTAGATAAAATTGAATTAAGCAGTCAGTATAAATAGTTTCATCAAGCTAAAAAGTACAGAATGCAGAAAAGAATCATATTTGTTGATTTCCAGTTTGTCGTTGGAAACGGAAAACAAAATTTTGTCAAGGAGATGGCAACACTTAAGCAGGGGTCTTTATTACCAGAGTTTCATTTATTTAAACCACCCTACCCTCAACAGGAATTAAATCAGGAAGCTATAAACCAAAATAACTACAACAATAGAAATATTAACGGTTTGGAATGGATAAGCGGAAACACGGACTATAACAATTTTCCTTTCGCATTAAAAAATTTGGAGTCATATACAGTCTATGTAAAAGGAAAACAAAAAAGAGATATTCTTTTAAAATATTTACCGGCAACAACTCTGGTTGTAGATTTAGGTGATGACATACCGAGATTGAATGAATTACAAGAATACAGCTCCTATTGTATTATTCATTCACTGAACCAATCAAATTTCAAGAGATGTGCTTTAAAAAATTGTTTTAATATGTATATGTATATGCTCAAACATAATAAAATTGATTTTTAAAATTAAAAATTTGTTTTTACTCATAAAAGTTCAATATTAGGAAGTTTTTATCTAATTTAGTTATAATTCGAATATCAGAATGGAAGGATGTACAGTTAAAGACGCCAACTTACTTTTAGCTTATCATTATTTCATCAATAACGATAACACAGCAATAATTTCATCAGGCTTTCATACACATACTTTAAAACCTATCGTTGTTATTAGTAAAACAGGAAAAGCACCTATGAAATTTAGTTATAGTCTTTGGCTTATGTTTGTACAGAATATATGCAACGAAGAAGAAATTGATAATTTAACTTTTCTGTTAAATGCTGAAGAATGGCGCCAGGTCAACAAAATCAAAGATTTTATAAGCAGCCATGCATATTTTAATTATGTAAATGAAATATATGTAAGAGATTATGTGACTGAATATTTTAAAAAATGTAAAAACTTTAATGTAACTAGTTTGACAAAAGAACATTTATTTTTGCCAAAATTTAATACTTCATTTAATTTTTCAAAACTTTTTATAGAAATACCTTTGTTATGTGCTGAAAATATAATAAATGAATAAAAACAATAATTGTTTTTTTATTTTATTTTATTAGTATGTTTTTTTGAAAAATACATATTTTTACTTATTATATAAAATTAAACTTTGAAAATTTTACGAAACATTTTTAAAATAAATTCATCATTGTATTTGAAATTATTGGAACTAAAGATACTTAAAAATTTCTGCATTGAAATACCTCTACAGCGACAATATATAAAAATACAGCAATAATATCCACATACATCTGAAAAGTCTCCTTGTAAACGTTTTGAGTTTCTTATGAAACATTTTTGCCTAGAATTCTGATTGATTTTTCTTATGATATTTGTTTTAATTGTTTGATTTCCATAAGAATCAAAATATTCGGCACACCCACTTTTTGGAAAATTTAACACAAACCAATGTAAACCTGGTTTTGTATCAGGATCTGAATTAACAACAATACAAAATGGTTTTTTTTTTATTTGTTTTGGTATACGATTAAACGCATACACGCCTCTAAAACAGGTTTTTGTGTATTTATTCTTCCGAAGAATTTTTGCAATCTGCTGCGTATTCATGTTGTTCTGTTAAACTTGAAATATCATAAATTTTTGAGATACACTTTACATATTGAGATAAAAATTCTTTCTTGTCTTTTCCATTAACCAATAGCACATCGAATTTGTTTAATTTTTTGTTCAAATTTTGTGTGATATTCTCGTTGTATAAATTTCCGTTTGTAGCACAATTTTGTATATCTGATGTTAATTTAGCCGTAGGGTATACATATTTATATTCGTAATGTACTATTTTATTTGATTCTTCAATTCCTGCTATTGTAACTTTGCGGCCAAAATGAATAAATTTATCACGAACAAATGATACGTCTACCAAAGCGTATGACAGTACTTTATTATTCGGCATATTTCTGAAGTATAACGCACCGTATCTAACTGTGTAATAAAAGTTATTGCGATTTGTCGTGCTATTTATAAATTTGTGTACACATTTCGATTTTTATCAATTTCTATCGATGCATCAAACTCTCCATATACAATGCATGTTAAGGTCGACGTTAGTGCAGAATTTCATTTTGCTTCAATTCTCACTGTCCCCTGGTTTAATAAGCTTAAACATGCTTCGTTACCTGAGCTGTCAGGCGATAAATCAAATGCTAATATTGTATAACCTTTTCCAAAAAGTTCTTTTGTAATTTGATGGCCCTTATCAGAATGATGTATTCCCGTACCTCTGAATAATGTTAAATATGCTCTGGTATTACTAAAACTGTCAGAAAAGTTGGTTTCAATTGGAGAATTAGGAGTTTGTACACCATTTACATAAAGTTGAAATTGTGATAAATTATTGTGCTCAAAATAATATGGATTTTTTGATCTTTTTCCATTAAAACTCTCATTATTTACCATACAAAATATTAATGTATTTGGTAATTATCCTATAAATACATTATCAAGTGAAATATTTGAAGTATTTGCTGGTATTGTAAATGTCTTTATTTCACCTCTTTTGTAGTGATATTTAGCATTAGTCTTTGCAAGAATAGTGTTATGAGCCAATAAAATATTAGGATTAATTGTAACATGTTTCATATATAGTGTAGCTTCATGAATTTTTAAAAAACTTTCATCCGTATCACCGCAAAATAAATAAAAATCTGGCTTCTCTAATGTTATCGAGATTCTCACGTCAACATTGTTTAAAAGTAAAGTAGGTGTGTTAAAAAAGTCAACATGTAATTTACCCATTAGCTCGACCAATCCAGAATGATTATACATTTTTTGTCTTATTTTGGCACCTGAATTATTAAAATCGTACACATTCGGTTTATCAAGTTCCCACCCAG
The DNA here is from genome assembly GCA_949752835.1 of Empis stercorea. Taxonomy (NCBI): domain Eukaryota; kingdom Metazoa; phylum Arthropoda; class Insecta; order Diptera; family Empididae; genus Empis; species Empis stercorea. The sequence continues at coordinate 25,261,573 of OX457087.1, read as the reverse complement.
CCCCCTCCAGATGCGTTGTGCTAGCATCTTTTCCGTAATTTAGTAAGGATATTAAATAGCTTTTGTAATTGTAAAAGGAATCAGAAGGTGTTACATTCTTTCCATTTAATGTAACATTTACTTGCTTAATCATAGAATGTAACAAATTGTTTACTACACCTGGTTGTGGTATAGGTTTTTGATCGGCACCAGTGCCTGTTTTATCAGCAGAACTCCATTTTGTTCCATCTTTTTTTAATATTTGTACTTTAAATTTAATATATATTGAAGATAGGTCTCTATATGTATCACCGTGACCAAGCGAGACAAATTCTATCGTAGAAGGTGATGCATCTAGAGAGGCTAATGGATTATAAATAACTTCCTCAGTGCGTAAAATACTTGTTTGTATAGGTGGAGCTGTAAAAAGATCTAGCTCTGATTTCATACATTCAACAACGGCCATTTTAATTAAAAATATCTAGAATACGTGTCTTTTTTTTAATTTTATTTTTTCCAGCTCTCTGTATTCTCCGCCTTTTACCGATTGAATGTAATTTTGGTTTTACACGTCTTTTTATAGTTTTACGTTTTCGTAGTAGATTTTTACCACGTTTTCTTTTTCTTCCGCTACCATACATTGAATGTAATTGATTGATTGTTGAAGTTCTCAAATTTTTCAATCCTTCTTTAGCTTGATCCTGAAATACTTCTTTTGGATTACCACCGGCCGCTATATCAGATAAAATATTAGCACCAGTTTTTAACGCACCGTCTTTGATTATATTTAATCCGGTAATCAATGATGGTTTCAGGAAACGAAATAAACTTGCAAATAAATTTCCAAGACCACGCCCTCGTTGAATTACTGGATACGATTGTAACAAGGGACCTATTTCATTTATATTTCCACCAGCTTGTGATGAATAATATTTAATGTATTCACGCTGCATGTTTGAATAAAACGATAACTTTTTATAATTTGCATTTATTTATATACTTTTTTATTTAAAATCTTTTGAAATGTAATACAATTTTTGTGGGATAATAGTTTGGTACAAAATCTATTTTTTTACCATACTGATCAGCAATATTAATGGCGATAGTCTCAAAAATCTTTTTTTCTACTGGAACGTAATGTATATTTTTAAATTCAGTATTAATTTGTTTTCTACAGTTCTCAATATTTATTGCACGTAACGCTCTTATTTTATTATTACCAAAAATTTCTGGTTCAATAATATCACTATATACCATTACCATGCCTTTTTTTTCATCATTATGTTTATCTATAGTATGTTTAAACAATTCAGTCAATACTTTTTTGTATTTGACAATGTCCTTTTTTTGCTGAAAAAGTTCTTTCATCAATTCTGGTATAGTATAATTATGATTTTGTTTTAAATAATAACTTTCTGTATCAAAAGTTTTTGACAATCGTACAAGTTTTAATTGGTCTGGTGACGAAACTGCTTTATAAGTAATCTTATTAAAAAAATCATCATCTAATAAAATTGTCATTACTTCTGAATGAAATTCTCTTAACATTTGTTCCCTTGTAAACCCTGCAACTGGTGTTAAATTATTGATAAGAGCAGGTAAGAAATTTATTTTCCAATCATCATATTTAAATAATGAGCTTTCTTGGGGATAAAATGTGTATCCCATACGTTTCTTAACTTTTTCTTTGTTTCTACCTACTAAAACTTCATTCACACCCAATAAAATCGTAACACAGGTTTCTTTATTATATATGTCAGTTTGTAGGTAATCATTCATAAATATTTCTGAAAGTCCAACTTTCCAATTACCTTTGGTTAAATCCATATGTGTTGGTATTCTATTTTCAAAAGCTGCGAGCGTATTATTTGGGAAAAAATTAATGGAATCATTGCTAAATAACGTAATGTAGAAATCATCTCTTAAATTCATGGTTGCTAGTGATAAATATTTTGTTGTCTTATTTATATGAAGTCCAGTGAGGCGGTGTAGAAAATGTTTTATATTGTTTAGGTGGTGATTTACTTAGCGGTGTCTGTTTTCGTTTAGTTGCAGTTGTATTTCTCTCACTAGGATATCTTGATAGAATGCTAGGTCGCATAAATGAACCTGTTGTATGCAAACGCTGTCTTGTATTTATAGGCGATTTCTTAGGTGTTTGTATAGGTAATGCAACTGTAATAGTATCACCTGTATTTGTGTCAAACATTTTCACATTTGCATTTGAAGACAATCTTTTAGTTAAACGCTCATTAGGTAATGTCTGTGTGAGAGCAAGATCAGCTGCGTCATCATCATCCATACCAAATTCAATTTCCATATTTTCCTGATCTCCATATCGTTCCTTTTGTTGTTGTTGTTCTTTTACAGGATCAAAGGAAAAAACATCATCATCCAGTTCTAGCTGTTGTTGCTTAATATTGTTAAAATTCTGTATTTCCGGTTCGTAATTGGTTGACTTATCTTTTAATAATTTAATTTTTGTCTGAGTTTCAGCATTTTTACCTGTGCTACTAAAATTATTATTTTTTATATGATTAGCTGGTAACATTAACGATGTTCTCTTTTGATTACTATATTTGATTAAATTTTGCCGTAGCATGTACCATTTTTGAATGGGGTTTAAACTTTTATTATTTAAAAGTTTTTCCATATTCTGATTTAAAATATTTAAGTTCTTCTCATCATTCATTAATTTTTAAATTTTAAAAAAACTTCAGGTGGTATAACAATCATACGTTGCATATTATTCATTTTTCGATTGGTAATCACCTATTAATTTTCCGATAATTCCTGATAACACTGTTCCAATTAAAACAGGTAAAAAACCACCCCTTTGAATAAGTATTCGACGTTTTGCTTTTAAATTTCTTTTAGTGCTGGCTAAACACCGAATTGTATTTTTATGTTTTTTTAAAAATGATATAACTTTTTTAGGGGCTTGATTATTACCGTTTAAAGTATTAATTGCAATTTCAATTAAAGCCTTTATAACATCATCATCACAAGTTTTTAATATACTGTTACGAAGTTTTTTATTTGGTGTTTTTAAAAGATGTAATATATGTCGGTTTCTCCTCAATCGTTTCATATTTCTCACAGTAAGCTTTGTTATTTAAATCATTAAGTGCAATAACAAACGCAATAATCAGTTTCAAATATATTATTTCTAATACGATATAATTCACTGATGTTCTGTGTTAGGTCCAACACTATATAACCGTGTGGAGATGCTGTGGCCTCATTATATACTTTAACAAATTCGCGTGTTTTATCTGGAAAAATTTGCCTTGCCAAAGGTAAAATCTGCGATCTGTCACGAGGATTTTTAAATAACACAAGATATTTAGCATTTAGTGAAATATCACGGCAATACTTCCCCTGATGAAATATATTTTGTATTAATAAGATAATTGACAGATTTTTATGGTGAGAACCTTTTGTAAATAACTCACATACTTGCTTATTATACGTTTCGAGCATCAGATCATCCAATACAAATAAAATATTATCGCCATTTTCGTTAACTATTTGTTCAGGTATATTATTTAAAAATTCGATATTTCCAAAAGGTAAGTTCCTTGGTATAGCAGTCAATTCAGGGTTGCACCAAATTATTTTAGTTATATTCGGTTTTATTAAATCCTCATGCTTATGAATTATATTGCAAACAAAAGTAGTTTTTCCACACCCTGAAGGACCTGCAATAATCATAGCAAACGGATGTATAAATGGTAACATGTTTACAATCTTAAATTCTCAATTCTTTGTAATAATTTTTTATAAATATTTTTAAAATGTTCTATTATTTTTAAAGCATCTCTGTATTGGTGAACAATTGATATACAAATGCAAGTATCAGGTCCATTTTTTGCGTTATTGTCCGACCAAACACAACATTTATAATGTTCTCCAAATTGTGATTTTATAACACCGCTGTTAATTAAAAAGTTTAGTTTTTCTTCAAGATTTTCTAATTTTATTATATTATTCTGTTCTAAGCAGAATTTATATTCTTTTACAAAACTAGAAATGACTTCTCTATCTTCTATAGTCAGTAACATTGTATATACTGAATAAAAACAAATTTCAGCAGGGTATATATACAAACCATGCTCAGACATGTTTATTCTTGTTCGATTTTAAAAATTTTTACCTATGTGAATCTATTTCGGCTTAAGTAACAAGATCGAATTTATCTCACGCATTTAATGCACGATATATAAAACGGTCGATGGCTCAATAGGTAGAGTCGTCGAACAAAAATTTTTTTTCTGAGTTCGATTCCCAAAATTTAAAAAAAAATTATATGGAATCATTGATGTACGCATTTAATCCACGATATTTAAAACAGGTAGATGGCTCAATAGGTAGAGTCGTCGGCAACGACTTGTAAGACAAAAATTATTTTTTCTGAGTTCGATTCCCACCATAGGCAGATTATTTAAAAAAAAAAAAAATATATTTAAAAATCATATTGAATCATTAATGTACGCATTTAATCCACGATATTTAAAACAGGTAGATGGCTCAACAGGTAGAGTTCCCAACTTGGAATTTGTTGGTACGAGTTCAAATCCTAGCGCAGTCGCACAAAAAAAAAAAAATTCCCCAACTAGCATCCCCCAATGCACATCCCTCAATGCATATCCCTCAATGTACAGCTCGCAATGCACATCCGCAATGCACATCCCGCAATGTACATCCCGCAATTTACATCCGCAATGGTACATCCGCAATGCATATCTCGCAATTCACATCCGCAATGTACATCCAAAATTAACTTCCGCAATGTACATCCTCAATGCACATCCTGAATGCACATCTCTCGAGGCCCGGCCGCGTGTTGCCGATTAGCACCCTTGTTCTGACACGCCTCTAATTAACACCTTGTCAGACACGCCCCCCTAATTAACACTTTGTCAGACACGCCCCCTAATTAACACCTTGTCAGACACGCCCTTTAATTAACACCTTGTCAGACACGCCCCCCTAATTAACACCGTGTCAGACACGCCCCTTTTGAAAAAAGTTCCCAGGCCCAATTCGCCCATATACTACTAACGGAATATCCTCCTTCACTTCCAATTGCTAGCTAAACCTTAGGTGGGTGAACTTAGCAACATGTAAAACATCCAAAAAAACATGGCCCCGGTATTCAAGTAGGAGAACAGCTGATCTCCTGAACTACTCGCGCAAAAACATTGCCAGAATACTAGCGGTGTTTACTGGGCATTGGCCAATCGGTGAACATGCAGCCAGACTAGGCATCCCCTTCCACCTATCCTGCCGTAGCTGTCAAGAACCGGACGAGAGGGAAACTGTAATGCACTACACTTGTAAGTGCCCAGCGCTAGCCAGAGCTAGATACTGTTTTCTGGGCAGTCCTTTTCTTGACAATCTCAGCAACCTAGCCACAATACTACCAACAGATATGGTACATTTCCTAAATGCCACAGGGTGGCTTTAATCTACTTTCTCTCATTCCATACTTGAAATTGGTGGTTCACGAGGCCAGTGGTAGCAAAACGGCGCTATAGCGTTAATTGGAGCCTCTTGAACAGCCGGATCAAGAGGCTCGCCACTTAAACCAACCAACCAAAACTAAATAATTTAAAATTAAATAAATTTGAAATTAAAAGTAAAATAATTTAAAATTAAATAAATTTGAAATTAAAAGTAAATAATTTAAAATTAAATAAAGTTTAAATTAACAGTAAAATAATTTAAAATCAAATAAAGTTGAAATTAAAAGTAAAATAATTTAAAATTAAATAAAATTGAAATTAAAAGTAAATAATTTAGAATAAAATAAATTTGAAATTAAAAGTAAAATAATTTAAAATTAAATAAATTTGAAATTAAAAGTAAATAATTTAAAATTAAATAAAATTGAAATTAAAATTAAATAATTTAGAATAAAATAAATTTGAAATTAAAAATAAAATAATTTAAAATTAAATAAATTTGAAATTAAAAGTAAAATAATTTAAAATTAAATAAATTTGAAATTAAAAGTAAATAATTTAAAATTAAATAAAATTGAAATTAAAATTAAATAATTTATAATTAAATAAATTTGAAATTAAAAGTAAAATAATTTAAAATTAAATAAATTTGAAATTAAAAGTAAATAATTTAAAATTAAATAAAGTTTAAATTAACAGTAAAATAATTTAAAATCAAATAAAGTTGAAATTAAAAGTAAAATAATTTAAAATTAAATAAAATTGAAATTAAAAGTAAATAATTTAATATTAAATAAATTTGAAATTAAAAGTAAAATAATTTAAATTTAAATAAATTTGAAATTAAAAGTAAAATAATTTAAAATCAAATAAATTTGAAATTAAAAGTAAAATAATTTAAAATTAAATAAATTTGAAATTAAAAGTAAATAATTATAATGAAATACATTTGAAATTGAAAGTAAAATAATTTAAAATCAAATAAATTTGAAATTAAAAGTAAAAAATTTAAAATTAAATTAAGTTGAAATTAAAAGTAAATAATTTAAAATTAAATAAATTTGAAATTAAAATTAAAATAATTTAAAATAAAATAAATTGGAAATTAAAAGTAAATAATTTAAAATTAAATAAATTTGAAATTAAAAGTAAAATAATTTAAAATCAAATAAATTTGAAATTAAAATTAAATAATTTCAAATAAAATAAATTTGAAATTAAAAGTAAATAATTTTAAATAAAATAAATTGGAAATTAAAAGTAAATAATTTAAAATAAAATAAATTGGAAATTAAATAATTTAAAATAAAATAAATTTGAAATTAAAAGTAAATAATTTTAAATAAAATAAATTGGAAATTAAAAGTAAATAATTTAAAATAAAATAAATTGGAAATTAAAAGTAAATAATTTAAAATTAAATAAATTTGAAATAATTTAAAATTAAATAAATTTGAAATTAAAAGTAAAATAATTTAAAATCAAATAAATTTGAAATTAAAAGTAAAATAATTTAAAATTAAATAAATTTGAAATTAAAAGTAAATAATTATAATGAAATACATTTGAAATTGAAAGTAAAATAATTTAAAATCAAATAAATTTGAAATTAAAAGTAAAACATTTAAAATTAAATTAAGTTGAAATTAAAAGTAAATAATTTAAAATTAAATAAATTTGAAATTAAAATTAAAATAATTTAAAATTAAATAAATTCGAAATTAAAAGTAAAATAATTTAAAATTAAATAAATTTGAAATTTAAATTTAAATAATTTAAAATTAAATAAATTTGAAAGTAAAAGTAAAATAATTTAAAATTAAATTAAGTTGAAATTAAAAGTAAATAATTTAAAATTAAATAAATTTGAAATTAAAAGTAAAATAATTTAAAATTAAATAAATTTGAAATTAAAAGTAAATAATTTAAAATTAAATAAAGTTGAAATTAACAGTAAAATAATTTAAAATCAAATAAAGTTGTAATTAAAAGTAAATTAATTTAAAATTAAATAAAATTAAAATTAAAAGTAAATAATTTAAAATTAAATAAATTTGAAATTAAAAGTAAAATAATTTAAAAGTAAATAAATTTGAAATTAAAAGTAAATAAATTTGAAATTTAAAGTAAAATAATTGAAAATTAAATAATTTTTAAATTCAAAGTTAAATAATTTAAAATTAAATAAATTTGAAATTAAAAGTAAAATAATTTAAAATTAAATAAATTTGAAATTAAAAGTAAATAATTTAAAATAAAATAAATTGGAAATTAAACGAAAATAATTTAAAATAAAATAAATTGTAAATTAAAAGTAAATAATTTAAAATTAAATAAATTTGAAATTAAAAGTAAAATAATTTAAAATTAAATAAATTTGAAATTAAAAGTAAAATAATTTAAAATAAAAAAAAAATTGAAATAAAAAGTAAAATAATTTAAAATCAAATAATGTTGAAATTAAAAGTAAATAATTTAAAATAAAATAAATTGGAAATTAAACGAAAATAATTTAAAATAAAATAAATTGTAAATTAAAAGTAAATAATTTAAAATTAAATAAATTTGAAATTAAAAGTAAAATAATTTAAAATTAAATAAATTTGAAATTAAAAGTAAAATAATTTAAAATAAAAAAAAAATTGAAATAAAAAGTAAAATAGTTTAAAATCAAATATAGTTGAAATTAAAGTAAATAATTTAAAATTAAATAAATTTGAAATTAAAAATAAGTAATTTAAAATTAAATAAATTTGAAATTAAAAATAAGTAATTTAAAATTAAATAAATTTGAATTTAAAAGTAAATAATTTAAAATCAAATAACGTTGAAAGTAAAAGTAAATAATTTAAAATAAAATAAATTGGAAATTAAAAGTTTATAATTTAAAATTAAAAAAATTTTAGATTAAAAGTAAAATAATTTAAAATTAAATAAATTTGAAATTAAAAGTAAATATGTAATTTAAAATTAAATAAATTTGAAATTAAAAGTAATTAATTTAAATTAAAATAAATTTGAAATTAAAAGTAAATAATTTAAAATTAAATAATTTTGAAATTTGAAGTAAATAATTTAAAATTAAATAAATTTGAAATTAAAAGTAAATAATTTAAAATTAAATAAATTTGAAATTAAAAGTAAAATAATTTAAAATTAAATAAATTTGAAATTAAAAGTAAATAATTTAAAATTAAATAAAATTGAAATTAAAATTAAATAATTTAGAATAAAATAAATTTGAAATTAAAAATAAAATAATTTAAAATTAAATAAATTTGAAATTAAAAGTAAAATAATTTAAAATTAAATAAATTTGAAATTAAAAGTAAATAATTTAAAATTAAATAAAATTGAAATTAAAATTAAATAATTTATAATTAAATAAATTTGAAATTAAAAGTAAAATAATTTAAAATTAAATAAATTTGAAATTAAAAGTAAATAATTTAAAATTAAATAAAGTTTAAATTAACAGTAAAATAATTTAAAATCAAATAAAGTTGAAATTAAAAGTAAAATAATTTAAAATTAAATAAAATTGAAATTAAAAGTAAATAATTTAATATTAAATAAATTTGAAATTAAAAGTAAAATAATTTAAATTTAAATAAATTTGAAATTAAAAGTAAAATAATTTAAAATCAAATAAATTTGAAATTAAAAGAAAAATAATTTAAAATTAAATAAATTTGAAATTAAAAGTAAATAATTTAAAATTAAATAAATTTGAAATTAAAAGTAAATAATTTAAAATAAAATAAAATTGAAATTAAAATTAAATAATTTAAAATAAAATAAATTTGAAATTAAAAGTAAATAATTTTAAATAAAATAAATTGGAAATTAAAAGTAAATAATTTAAAATAAAATAAATTGGAAATTAAAAGTAAATAATTTAAAATTAAATAAATTTGAAATTAAAAGTAAAATAATTTAAAATCAAATAAATTTGAAATTAAAAGTAAATAATTTAAAATTAAATAAATTTGAAATTAAAAGTAAAATAATTTAAAATCAAATAAATTTGAAATTAAAAGTAAAATAATTTAAAATTAAATAAATTTGAAATTAAAAGTAAATAATTATAATGAAATACATTTGAAATTGAAAGTAAAATAATTTAAAATCAAATAAATTTGAAATTAAAAGTAAAAAATTTAAAATTAAATTAAGTTGAAATTAAAAGTAAATAATTTAAAATTAAATAAATTTGAAATTAAAATTAAAATAATTTAAAATTAAATAAATTCGAAATTAAAAGTAAAATAATTTAAAATTAAATAAATTTGAAATTAAAAGTAAATAATTTAAAATAAAATAAAATTGAAATTAAAATTAAATAATTTAAAATAAAATAAATTTGAAATTAAAAGTAAATAATTTTAAATAAAATAAATTGGAAATTAAAAGTAAATAATTTAAAATAAAATAAATTGGAAATTAAATAATTTAAAATAAAATAAATTTGAAATTAAAAGTAAATAATTTTAAATAAAATAAATTGGAAATTAAAAGTAAATAATTTAAAATAAAATAAATTGGAAATTAAAAGTAAATAATTTAAAATTAAATAAATTTGAAATAATTTAAAATTAAATAAATTTGAAATTAAAAGTAAAATAATTTAAAATCAAATAAATTTGAAATTAAAAGTAAAATAATTTAAAATTAAATAAATTTGAAATTAAAAGTAAATAATTATAATGAAATACATTTGAAATTGAAAGTAAAATAATTTAAAATCAAATAAATTTGAAATTAAAAGTAAAAAATTTAAAATTAAATTAAGTTGAAATTAAAAGTAAATAATTTAAAATTAAATAAATTTGAAATTAAAATTAAAATAATTTAAAATTAAATAAATTCGAAATTAAAAGTAAAATAATTTAAAATTAAATAAATTTGAAATTTAAATTTAAATAATTTAAAATTAAATAAATTTGAAAGTAAAAGTAAAATAATTTAAAATTAAATTAAGTTGAAATTAAAAGTAAATAATTTAAAATTAAATAAATTTGAAATTAAAAGTAAAATAATTTAAAATTAAATAAATTTGAAATTAAAAGTAAATAATTTAAAATTAAATAAAGTTGAAATTAACAGTAAAATAATTTAAAATCAAATAAAGTTGTAATTAAAAGTAAATTAATTTAAAATTAAATAAAATTAAAATTAAAAGTAAATAATTTAAAATTAAATAAATTTGAAATTAAAAGTAAAATAATTTAAAAGTAAATAAATTTGAAATTAAAAGTAAATAAATTTGAAATTTAAAGTAAAATAATTGAAAATTAAATAATTTTTAAATTCAAAGTTAAATAATTTAAAATTAAATAAATTTGAAATTAAAAGTAAAATAATTTAAAATTAAATAAATTTGAAATTAAAAGTAAAATAATTTAAAATCAAATAATGTTGAAATTAAAAGTAAATAATTTAAAATAAAATAAATTGGAAATTAAACGAAAATAATTTAAAATAAAATAAATTGTAAATTAAAAGTAAATAATTTAAAATTAAATAAATTTGAAATTAAAAGTAAAATAATTTAAAATTAAATAAATTTGAAATTAAAAGTAAAATAATTTAAAATAAAAAAAAAATTGAAATAAAAAGTAAAATAGTTTAAAATCAAATATAGTTGAAATTAAAGTAAATAATTTAAAATTAAATAAATTTGAAATTAAAAATAAGTAATTTAAAATTAAATAAATTTGAAATTAAAAATAAGTAATTTAAAATTAAATAAATTTGAATTTAAAAGTAAATAATTTAAAATCAAATAACGTTGAAAGTAAAAGTAAATAATTTAAAATAAAATAAATTGGAAATTAAAAGTTTATAATTTAAAATTAAAAAAATTTTAGATTAAAAGTAAAATAATTTAAAATTAAATAAATTTGAAATTAAAAGTAAATATGTAATTTAAAATTAAATAAATTTGAAATTAAAAGTAATTAATTTAAATTAAAATAAATTTGAAATTAAAAGTAAATAATTTAAAATTAAATAATTTTGAAATTTGAAGTAAATAATTTAAAATTAAATAAATTTGAAATTAAAAGTAAATAATTTAAAATTAAATAAATTTGAAATTAAAAGTAAAATAATTTAAAATTAAATAAATTTGAAATTAAAAGCAAAATAATTTAAAATTAAATAAATTTGAAATTAAAAGTAATTACTTTAAAATCAAATAAATTGCAAATTAAAAGTTTATAATTTAAAATTAAATAAATTTGAGATTAAAAGTAAAATAATTTAAAATCAAATAAATTTGAAATTAAAAGTAAATAATTTAAAATTAAATAAATTGGAAATTAAAAGTAAAATAATTTAAAATAAAAAAAAATTGAAATAAAAAGTAAAATAATTTAAAATCAAATAAAGTTGAAATTAAAAGTAAAATAATTTAAAGTTAAATAAATTTTAAATTAAAAGTAAATAATTTAAAATTAAATAAATTTGAAATTAAAAGTAAATAATTTAAAATAAAATAAATTGGAAATTAAAAGTAAAATAATTTAAAATTAAATAAATTTGAAATTAAAAGTAAAATAATTTAATATCAAATAATGGTGAAATTAAAAGTAAATAATTTAAAAAAAAAAAAAATTGGAAATTAAACGAAAATAATTTAAAATAAAATAAATTGGAAATTAAAAGTAAATAATTTAAAATTAAATAAATTTGAAATTAAAAGTAAAATAATTTAAAATTAAATAAATTTGAAATTAAAAGTAAATAATTTAAAATAAAATAAATTTGAAATTAAAAGTAAATAATTTAAAATAAAGTAAATTTGAAATTAAAAGTAAATAATTTAAAATAAAATAAATTTGAAATTAAAAGTAAATAATTTAAAATCAAATAACGTTGAAATTAAAAGTAAATAATGTAAAATAAAATAAATTGGAAATTAAAAGTTAATAATTTAAAATTAAATAAATTTGAGATTAAAAGTAAAATTATTTAAAATTAAATAAATTTGAAATTCAAAGTAAAATAATTTAAAATTAAATAAATTTGAAATTAAAAGTAAAATAATTCAAAATTAAATAAATTTGAAATTAAAAGTAAATAATTTAAAATTAAATTAAGTTGAAAATAAAAGTAAATAATTTAAAATTAAATAAATTTGAAATTTAAAGTAAAATAATTTAAAATTAAATAAATTTGAAATTAAAAGTAAATAATGTAAAATTAAATAAATTTGAAATTAAAACTAAAATAATTTAAAATTAAATAAATTTGAAATTAAAAGTAAATAATTTAAAATAAAATAAATTTGAAATTAAAAGTAAATAATTTAAAATAAAATAAATTTGAAATTAAAAGTAAATAATTTAAAATAAAATAAATTTGAAATTAAAAGTAATTAATTTAAAACCAAATAACGTTGAAATTAAAAGTTAATAATTTAAAATAAAGTAAATTGGAAATTAAAAGTTAATAATTTAAAATTAAATAAATTTGAGATTAAAAGTAAAATAATTTAAAATTAAATAAATTTGAAATTAAAAGTAAAATAATTTAAAATTAAATAAATTTGAAATTAAAAGTAAAATAATTCAAAATTAAATAAATTTGAAATTAAAAGTTAAATAATTTAAAATTAAATAAATTTGAAATTAAAAGTAAATAATTTAAAATTAAATTAAGTTGAAATTAAAACTAAATAGGGGGTCGGGTGGGGATTCTACAGGGTAGGCATTTGTATCCTAGGGTATAAATGTTGCAACTGTAGAAGTTCCTAGCCAAGTGCCTGCATTACCTCCTCGTGGTGGCCCCTGGAACTGTGTACATATTAAACATGCACACAGACCGAATATGCAGTGTGCGACCTAATGTCAGTGGTGGTGTGAGCGCCGTGCCGAGGACTGAAAGGCTGGGGGTCAAACCAGTCGCTAACGAGCTCCCTCCGATGCCCAGGCAAGGTCGGTTGTATTCAGTGCCTTATCATGGTAAGTCGGCTCTGCCATGATGGACTCTCATTTCCGGACAAACTCGTGGGAACAGCAATGAAGAAACTTATATCAACAACAAAACAAAAACAACAACAACAACAACAACAACTAAAACCAAATCCAAATATCGGTTCATCCTCGGAGGATGAACTCCTAGCCTCCAGCCAGGAGACTATTAAGGGTGACACGGTAAGTGACAGTACCAGCTACGGTACTCCAGCTTCGGACGTCACCGAAAGTACCAGCCATAGTACACCAATAACAAACAAACCTGTAGGTGTAGCAAGTACCAGCCATAGTACTACTACACTTACAAGCACAGATAGTACCAAGCCTGGTACTATTAAGAAATTTAGAAGTTCTGGTACCCTGCTCAAACGTGAGTATTCCAAGGCAAAGTTTATTTTGAGCAAGATTGCGCGAAATGAAGCTGAGGGGAATACTCACGAAAACGATGCAGAAGACAAGATAAAATACACTCAGATTGTGCAACGATTTGAGACACAGATCGCACAATCTGAAGTTCGGCCTGCTAATAAAAGAAATAGGTCTCAAGATGAGTCCTTAGCAGGTGCACGTACCAAGGTCGCCAAGATGGAGCCCAGTGCCAAATCGAAGATGACAGCGAAAAAGCTAAGCGACATCGTCAGATGCCACTTGAATGTAGCTGTCATCAACGATAAAGATCCCAACAGAAAAGTTTCATCCAAGCTCTGGATGGAAATCGAGGCAAAACTGTCAGAGATGGTTATGGATCATTTACTTGCAAGCACTGGTGGGCCTATCCCGGGGTTCGATTCATCCGAGGTAGTCAGGGGCTACCGGGTGGTCAAGTGTGTCGATCAGTTTTCTCTGGATTTTCTTAGCAGCAGTGTCGCTAAGATTAGCGATGCCTGGGAGGATGCCAAGATTGGTCTAATCCCAGCTAAGGAGATTCCGAGGAGACCTAGAGCGCGCATTTGGCTGCCTAGGATGCAAATTGAGGGGGAGAAGCTTCTCCGGTGCTTGCAATTACACAATCCAGATGTCCCGATGGACAACTGGATGGTTATCAAAAAGGAGGGGGATACTACGGAACTGCAGCAAGGCAGTTTGTCCTACCTCCTTTTGATTAACGAGGAAAGCCTGGTGCCCCTCGCGAAGCTTGAGAACAAGCTTCGTTTCGGTATCCGTCAAGCGAAACTGAAGATATTCCAGGCGAATACAGACGAGCTTGACGAGTTAGATGAGGCAAGCGACTTGCTAGAAGAGATGTCTCTAGCCAAAGAGACGGGGGTAGGTAGCTTGCCAGATGATACGGGTTGTCCAGGTTAATCTCCAGCATTCGAGATTCGCCTCGGATAACCTGATGATCTTCCTAAGGGAGGAAGACATCGACATAGCCTTAATTCAGGAACCCTGGATCAACACCTCCAGAATAAGAGGTCTGAATCACAAAGACTATAACCTATTCTACAAGCTTGTAGATGGTGCCAATGGTAAGCCACGAACGTGTATTCTAGTTAGAAAACACATAATCGCACATTTTTGTTCTAATTTTAGCTATGAAGACATTACCGTGGTGAAGGTCGAGCAGAATGATGGCAAAGAATTATATATCAGCTCGGTATATATGCCTCATGACGAAACCACCCCGACAACCAATCTACAGCAGATAGTCCTAGCCACTGGAAGTAACCTGCTTATTGGTTGTGATGCAAACGCCAGACATACCCTGTGGGGTAGCTCGGAAACAAATGAGAGAGGTGAGTCACTTTTTGATTTTATTTTAAATTCTAATTTAATGGTGTGTAATAGAGGCAGCACACCAACATTCACTTTTCCGAGCTCGGAAAGATTCCCTGGCTGGGAAGACGTGATTGATATTACCCTAATTAGCAACAATAATTCCCTGAAAGTAGAAAACTGGAGAGTATCAGAGAAAAGATCTTTCTCGGATCACAAGTGGATACTCTTCAATGTTAATTTAAATCCTGAAAGTCCCAAACCGTATAGAAACCCCAAAAACACAGACTGGTCCAAGTTTAGATCGGTGTTAAAAGGGAAGTTATCAGCCATAGATAACCAATCAGAAATAACGACCATTAATTCCCTAGAGGAAATGACGGACAAATTTACCAAGGCCATGCAGGTCTCATTCAAGGTATCATGTCCGATCAAGCGTAGTAAAAAGTCTTTCCCTCCGTGGTGGGATGACAATTTAACTAAGTTACGAAAGGTGAATAGAGAAACCTACAACGTCTGCTACAGGCAGGGTTCATGGCAACTCTACAAGGACCGTCTTCGTGAGTACAAAAAAGCAATTAACGAGGCAAAAAAAAGGAATTGGCAAGAGTATTGCGAATCCATTGAAAGTACTAGGGATTCTGCCAGACTAAGTAGAATCCTAAGCAAAGAACATTCCAATCCGTCCTTCCTCAAGAGTGCGGAGGGTAGTTGGACAGAATCATCTGCAGAGACTCTGCAGCTGTTAGTAGACACACATTTCCCAGGTTGCACGGTGCAAGCTGAAGATGTAGCCCAGACAGGCGACTTAGGAAATACTGAGCCACAACGGGAGTGGCTAAACTCACTTATAACGGGAAAGAAAATTGCCTGGGCAATCGATAATTTTTCCCCCTATAAATCCTCTGGACCTGATGGAATCTTCCCAAAGATGCTACAGGAATCCATACAGCTAGTTATCCCTTGGATGACAAAACTTTTCAAGGGCAGCCTCAGACTCGGCCACATACCACAGTGGTGGAGGCGAGTCAAGGTTGTCTTCATACCAAAAGCGGGAAAAAGAGGACACGAAATGGCCAAAGACTTCAGGCCAATTAGTCTCTCATCCTTCATGCTAAAAACCCTTGAGCGCATCCTTGACCAGGAGTTGAGAAGCGTTTTAGAAAGAACCCCATTGTGCAAATTCCAACATGCCTACTGCAAAGGTAAGTCTACTGAGACTGCACTGAACGAAGTTGTGCAAACGGTAGAAAAATCCATCCAGTATAAAGAATATACCCTAGCCACCTTCTTAGATATAGAAGGCGCTTTTAATAATATCCACGTGTCCGCTGTCCTAGAGTCTCTGGTGGAACTGGAGGTAGCAGCTCCACTTAGACTATGGATAGCCAACATGCTTCATACGCGGGAGGTGCAAGCAGACCTCGGTAACTGTCACATTACTAGGTATGTTAATAGAGGTACGCCACAGGGGGGTGTGTTGTCTCCACTATTATGGCTCCTTGTAATGAACAAAATCTTATCAAAACTTCAAGAGGAAGGAATAATGGCCGTCGCTTATGCGGACGACCTTGTAATACTGGTTTCTGGCAAATTCCTTAATATAATTAGCGGAATTATGGAACAAGCCTTACGTATGGTTAGCAACTGGGCCCGCAGCTGTGGTCTGAATGCCAACCCTAGCAAAACCGAAATGATGCTATTCACCACAAAAACCAAAATACCTGTGTTTTCTCGACCAAAATTGGACGGTATAACACTGAATCTATCCTCCAAAGTCAAATACTTGGGGTTGATTTTCGACCCGAAGTTGAACTGGAGGTGGAATATAGAGGAGAGAGTCAAGAAAGCCTACACGGCTTTGTACTCTTGCAAAAAAATGCTTGGAAAAAGTTGGGGATTAAAACCTCGTATGGTTTTATGGTTGTACACTGCTATAGTGAGACCTATCCTCACCTATGGTTCAATAGTATGGTGGCCTGCCCTAGATAGGGATTATGTCCGTACCATGCTAGGTAGGGTGCAGAGAAGTGCATGTATTTGCATCACAGGTGCGTTAAGGACAACGCCGGGGGATGCCCTGAATGCAATTCTGCACCTTCTCCCAACTGATCTCCACACCAAATACTTAGCCTCATGCAGCGCGCTCAGACTCAGAGAAAGTGGGTACTGGCGTGACAAACCTTACGGACATAGCCGTATTCTTAGCTCGTTAGCTAGAGAACTGCTCCCCTTGTCCACGGACTATTCCATCCCCCAGTTAATACTTAATAAGAACTTCAAGGTTCAGATACCGACTCGCAGTGATTGGAAGGTAGCAGGCCTTCTGAATGGGTTCGACTCAGTACTGTTCACTGATGGTTCAAAGATGGACTGTGGTGTTGGCGCTGGTGTCTACTCAGAATCGCTGGAAATAGCCCTTTCCTATAGACTTCCGGATAGCTCTAGTGTTTTCCAGGCGGAAAAGCTGGCTATCTGGAAAGCCTGCTTACTTGTCAAGAACGACCCATCCCCTAAGCGCAGGGTGGCTATAGTCACGGATAGCCAGGCTGCTATCCTAGCCTTAAAATCTCCTTATATTTCATCTAAGCTGGTCAAAGCATGCTCAGTAGAGCTAGCGCATATAAGTAACCGGTTCGAGGTCACGTTACTTTGGGTTCCAGGTCATAGGAATATTGTAGGTAACGAGAAAGCCGATGAACTAGCACGCATGGGTTCAGGCCTAGACGCATTGCTTGCGGAAGAGGTGAACCCTCCAATCAATAGTATAAAACGGAAGTAGTATATGGGCGAATTGGGCCTGGGAACTTTTTTCAAAAGGGGCGTGTCTGACACGGTGTTAATTAGGGGGGCGTGTCTGACAAGGTGTTAATTAAAGGGCGTGTCTGACAAGGTGTTAATTAGGGGGCGTGTCTGACAAGGTGTTAATTAGGGGGGCGTGTCTGACAAGGTGTTAATAAGAGGCGTGTCAGAACAAGGGTGCTAATCGGCAACACGCGGCCGGGCCTCGAGAGATGTGCATTCAGGATGTGCATTGAGGATGTACATTGCGGATGTTAATTGTGGGATGTGCATTGCGGAAGTTAATTTTGGATGTACATTGCGGATGTGAATTGCGAGATATGCATTGCGGATGTGCATTGCGAGATGTACATTGAGGGATATGCATTGAGGGATGTGCATTGGGGGATGCTAGTTGGGGAATTTTTTTTTTTTTGTGCGACTGCGCTAGGATTTGAACTCGTACCAACAAATTCCAAGTTGGGAACTCTACCTGTTGAGCCATCTACCTGTTTTAAATATCGTGGATTAAATGCGTACATTAATGATTCAATATGATTTTTAAATATATTTTTTTTTTTTTAAATAATCTGCCTATGGTGGGAATCGAACTCAGAAAAAATAATTTTTGTCTTACAAGTCGTTGCCGACGACTCTACCTATTGAGCCATCTACCTGTTTTAAATATCGTGGATTAAATGCGTACATCAATGATTCCATATAATTTTTTTTTAAATTTTGGGAATCGAACTCAGAAAAAAAATTTTTGTTCGACGACTCTACCTATTGAGCCATCGACCGTTTTATATATCGTGCATTAAATGCGTGAGATAAATTCGATCTTGTTACTTAAGCCGAAATAGATTCACATAGGTAAAAATTTTTAAAATCGAACAAGAATAAACATGTCTGAGCATGGTTTGTATATATACCCTGCTGAAATTTGTTTTTATTCAGTATATACAATGTTACTGACTATAGAAGATAGAGAAGTCATTTCTAGTTTTGTAAAAGAATATAAATTCTGCTTAGAACAGAATAATATAATAAAATTAGAAAATCTTGAAGAAAAACTAAACTTTTTAATTAACAGCGGTGTAATAAAATCACAATTTGGAGAACATTATAAATGTTGTGTTTGGTCGGACAATAACGCAAAAAATGGACCTGATACTTGCATTTGTATATCAATTGTTCACCAATACAGAGATGCTTTAAAAATAATAGAACATTTTAAAAATATTTATAAAAAATTATTACAAAGAATTGAGAATTTAAGATTGTAAACATGTTACCATTTATACATCCGTTTGCTATGATTATTGCAGGTCCTTCAGGGTGTGGAAAAACTACTTTTGTTTGCAATATAATTCATAAGCATGAGGATTTAATAAAACCGAATATAACTAAAATAATTTGGTGCAACCCTGAATTGACTGCTATACCAAGGAACTTACCTTTTGGAAATATCGAATTTTTAAATAATATACCTGAACAAATAGTTAACGAAAATGGCGATAATATTTTATTTGTATTGGATGATCTGATGCTCGAAACGTATAATAAGCAAGTATGTGAGTTATTTACAAAAGGTTCTCACCATAAAAATCTGTCAATTATCTTATTAATACAAAATATATTTCATCAGGGGAAGTATTGCCGTGATATTTCACTAAATGCTAAATATCTTGTGTTATTTAAAAAACCTCGTGACAGATCGCAGATTTTACCTTTGGCAAGGCAAATTTTTCCAGATAAAACACGCGAATTTGTTAAAGTATATAATGAGGCCACAGCATCTCCACACGGTTATATAGTGTTGGACCTAACACAGAACATCAGTGAATTATATCGTATTAGAAATAATATATTTGAAACTGATTATTGCGTTTGTTATT
The DNA here is from genome assembly GCA_949752835.1 of Empis stercorea. NCBI lineage: Eukaryota > Metazoa > Arthropoda > Insecta > Diptera > Empididae > Empis > Empis stercorea. The sequence goes on along the minus strand of OX457087.1, from coordinate 25,241,752 downwards.
GCACTTCGAATGATTTAAATAACAAAGCTTACTGTGAGAAATATGAAACGATTGAGGAGAAACCGACATATATTACATCTTTTAAAAACACCAAATAAAAAACTTCGTAACAGTATATTAAAAACTTGTGATGATGATGTTATAAAGGCTTTAATTGAAATTGCAATTAATACTTTAAACGGTAATAATCAAGCCCCTAAAAAAGTTATATCATTTTTAAAAAAACATAAAAATACAATTCGGTGTTTAGCCAGCACTAAAAGAAATTTAAAAGCAAAACGTCGAATACTTATTCAAAGGGGTGGTTTTTTACCTGTTTTAATTGGAACAGTGTTATCAGGAATTATCGGAAAATTAATAGGTGATTACCAATCGAAAAATGAATAATATGCAACGTATGATTGTTATACCACCTGAAGTTTTTTTAAAATTTAAAAATTAATGAATGATGAGAAGAACTTAAATATTTTAAATCAGAATATGGAAAAACTTTTAAATAATAAAAGTTTAAACCCCATTCAAAAATGGTACATGCTACGGCAAAATTTAATCAAATATAGTAATCAAAAGAGAACATCGTTAATGTTACCAGCTAATCATATAAAAAATAATAATTTTAGTAGCACAGGTAAAAATGCTGAAACTCAGACAAAAATTAAATTATTAAAAGATAAGTCAACCAATTACGAACCGGAAATACAGAATTTTAACAATATTAAGCAACAACAGCTAGAACTGGATGATGATGTTTTTTCCTTTGATCCTGTAAAAGAACAACAACAACAAAAGGAACGATATGGAGATCAGGAAAATATGGAAATTGAATTTGGTATGGATGATGATGACGCAGCTGATCTTGCTCTCACACAGACATTACCTAATGAGCGTTTAACTAAAAGATTGTCTTCAAATGCAAATGTGAAAATGTTTGACACAAATACAGGTGATACTATTACAGTTGCATTACCTATACAAACACCTAAGAAATCGCCTATAAATACAAGACAGCGTTTGCATACAACAGGTTCATTTATGCGACCTAGCATTCTATCAAGATATCCTAGTGAGAGAAATACAACTGCAACTAAACGAAAACAGACACCGCTAAGTAAATCACCACCTAAACAATATAAAACATTTTCTACACCGCCTCACTGGACTTCATATAAATAAGACAACAAAATATTTATCACTAGCAACCATGAATTTAAGAGATGATTTCTACATTACGTTATTTAGCAATGATTCCATTAATTTTTTCCCAAATAATACGCTCGCAGCTTTTGAAAATAGAATACCAACACATATGGATTTAACCAAAGGTAATTGGAAAGTTGGACTTTCAGAAATATTTATGAATGATTACCTACAAACTGACATATATAATAAAGAAACCTGTGTTACGATTTTATTGGGTGTGAATGAAGTTTTAGTAGGTAGAAACAAAGAAAAAGTTAAGAAACGTATGGGATACACATTTTATCCCCAAGAAAGCTCATTATTTAAATATGATGATTGGAAAATAAATTTCTTACCTGCTCTTATCAATAATTTAACACCAGTTGCAGGGTTTACAAGGGAACAAATGTTAAGAGAATTTCATTCAGAAGTAATGACAATTTTATTAGATGATGATTTTTTTAATAAGATTACTTATAAAGCAGTTTCGTCACCAGACCAATTAAAACTTGTACGATTGTCAAAAACTTTTGATACAGAAAGTTATTATTTAAAACAAAATCATAATTATACTATACCAGAATTGATGAAAGAACTTTTTCAGCAAAAAAAGGACATTGTCAAATACAAAAAAGTATTGACTGAATTGTTTAAACATACTATAGATAAACATAATGATGAAAAAAAAGGCATGGTAATGGTATATAGTGATATTATTGAACCAGAAATTTTTGGTAATAATAAAATAAGAGCCTTACGTGCAATAAATATTGAGAACTGTAGAAAACAAATTAATACTGAATTTAAAAATATACATTACGTTCCAGTAGAAAAAAAGATTTTTGAGACTATCGCCATTAATATTGCTGATCAGTATGGTAAAAAAATAGATTTTGTACCAAACTATTATCCCACAAAAACTGTATTACATTTCAAAAGATTTTAAATAAAAAAGTATATAAATAAATGCAAATTATAAAAAGTTATCGTTTTATTCAAACATGCAGCGTGAATACATTAAATATTATTCATCACAAGCTGGTGGAAATATAAATGAAATAGGTCCCTTGTTACAATCGTATCCAGTAATTCAACGAGGGCGTGGTCTTGGAAATTTATTTGCAAGTTTATTTCGTTTCCTGAAACCATCATTGATTACCGGATTAAATATAATCAAAGACGGTGCGTTAAAAACTGGTGCTAATATTTTATCTGATATAGCGGCCGGTGGTAATCCAAAAGAAGTATTTCAGGATCAAGCTAAAGAAGGATTGAAAAATTTGAGAACTTCAACAATCAATCAATTACATTCAATGTATGGTAGCGGAAGAAAAAGAAAACGTGGTAAAAATCTACTACGAAAACGTAAAACTATAAAAAGACGTGTAAAACCAAAATTACATTCAATCGGTAAAAGGCGGAGAATACAGAGAGCTGGAAAAAATAAAATTAAAAAAAAGACACGTATTCTAGATATTTTTAATTAAAATGGCCGTTGTTGAATGTATGAAATCAGAGCTAGATCTTTTTACAGCTCCACCTATACAAACAAGTATTTTACGCACTGAGGAAGTTGTTTATAATCCATTAGCCTCTCTAGATGCATCACCTTCTACGATAGAATTTGTCTCGCTTGGTCACGGTGATACATATAGAGACCTATCTTCAATATATATTAAATTTAAAGTACAAATATTAAAAAAAGATGGAACAAAATGGAGTTCTGCTGATAAAACAGGCACTGGTGCCGATCAAAAACCTATACCACAACCAGGTGTAGTAAACAATTTGTTACATTCTATGATTAAGCAAGTAAATGTTACATTAAATGGAAAGAATGTAACACCTTCTGATTCCTTTTACAATTACAAAAGCTATTTAATATCCTTACTAAATTACGGAAAAGATGCTAGCACAACGCATCTGGAGGGGGCTGGGTGGGAACTTGATAAACCGAATGTGTACGATTTTAATAATTCAGGTGCCAAAATAAGACAAAAAATGTATAATCATTCTGGATTGGTCGAGCTAATGGGTAAATTACATGTTGACTTTTTTAACACACCTACTTTACTTTTAAACAATGTTGACGTGAGAATCTCGATAACATTAGAGAAGCCAGATTTTTATTTATTTTGCGGTGATACGGATGAAAGTTTTTTAAAAATTCATGAAGCTACACTATATATGAAACATGTTACAATTAATCCTAATATTTTATTGGCTCATAACACTATTCTTGCAAAGACTAATGCTAAATATCACTACAAAAGAGGTGAAATAAAGACATTTACAATACCAGCAAATACTTCAAATATTTCACTTGATAATGTATTTATAGGACAATTACCAAATACATTAATATTTTGTATGGTAAATAATGAGAGTTTTAATGGAAAAAGATCAAAAAATCCATATTATTTTGAGCACAATAATTTATCACAATTTCAACTTTATGTAAATGGTGTACAAAATCCTAATTCTCCAATTGAAACCAACTTTTCTGACAGTTTTAGTAATACCAGAGCATATTTAACATTATTCAGAGGTACGGGAATACATCATTCTGATAAGGGCCATCAAATTACAAAAGAACTTTTTGGAAAAGGTTATACAATATTAGCATTTGATTTATCGCCTGACAGCTCAGGTAACGAAGCATGTTTAAGCTTATTAAACCAGGGGACAGTGAGAATTGAAGCAAAATTAAATTCTGCACTAACGTCGACCTTAACATGCATTGTATATGGAGAGTTTGATGCATCGATAGAAATTGATAAAAATCGAAATGTGTACACAAATTTATAAATAGCACGACAAATCGCAATAACTTTTATTACACAGTTAGATACGGTGCGTTATACTTCAGAAATATGCCGAATAATAAAGTACTGTCATACGCTTTGGTAGACGTATCATTTGTTCGTGATAAATTTATTCATTTTGGCCGCAAAGTTACAATAGCAGGAATTGAAGAATCAAATAAAATAGTACATTACGAATATAAATATGTATACCCTACGGCTAAATTAACATCAGATATACAAAATTGTGCTACAAACGGAAATTTATACAACGAGAATATCACACAAAATTTGAACAAAAAATTAAACAAATTCGATGTGCTATTGGTTAATGGAAAAGACAAGAAAGAATTTTTATCTCAATATGTAAAGTGTATCTCAAAAATTTATGATATTTCAAGTTTAACAGAACAACATGAATACGCAGCAGATTGCAAAAATTTTTCGGAAGAATAAATACACAAAAACCTGTTTTAGAGGCGTGTATGCGTTTAATCGTATACCAAAACAAATAAAAAAAAAACCATTTTGTATTGTTGTTAATTCAGATCCTGATACAAAACCAGGTTTACATTGGTTTGTGTTAAATTTTCCAAAAAGTGGGTGTGCCGAATATTTTGATTCTTATGGAAATCAAACAATTAAAACAAATATGATAAGAAAAATCAATCAGAATTCTAGGCAAAAATGTTTCATAAGAAACTCAAAACGTTTACAAGGAGACTTTTCAGATGTATGTGGATATTATTGCTGTATTTTTATATATTGTCGCTGTAGAGGTATTTCAATGCAGAAATTTTTAAGTATCTTTAGTTCCAATAATTTCAAATACAATGATGAATTTATTTTAAAAATGTTTCGTAAAATTTTCAAAGTTTAATTTTATATAATAAGTAAAAATATGTATTTTTCAAAAAAACATACTAATAAAATAAAATAAAAAAACAATTATTGTTTTTATTCATTTATTATATTTTCAGCACATAACAAAGGTATTTCTATAAAAAGTTTTGAAAAATTAAATGAAGTATTAAATTTTGGCAAAAATAAATGTTCTTTTGTCAAACTAGTTACATTAAAGTTTTTACATTTTTTAAAATATTCAGTCACATAATCTCTTACATATATTTCATTTACATAATTAAAATATGCATGGCTGCTTATAAAATCTTTGATTTTGTTGACCTGGCGCCATTCTTCAGCATTTAACAGAAAAGTTAAATTATCAATTTCTTCTTCGTTGCATATATTCTGTACAAACATAAGCCAAAGACTATAACTAAATTTCATAGGTGCTTTTCCTGTTTTACTAATAACAACGATAGGTTTTAAAGTATGTGTATGAAAGCCTGATGAAATTATTGCTGTGTTATCGTTATTGATGAAATAATGATAAGCTAAAAGTAAGTTGGCGTCTTTAACTGTACATCCTTCCATTCTGATATTCGAATTATAACTAAATTAGATAAAAACTTCCTAATATTGAACTTTTATGAGTAAAAACAAATTTTTAATTTTAAAAATCAATTTTATTATGTTTGAGCATATACATATACATATTAAAACAATTTTTTAAAGCACATCTCTTGAAATTTGATTGGTTCAGTGAATGAATAATACAATAGGAGCTGTATTCTTGTAATTCATTCAATCTCGGTATGTCATCACCTAAATCTACAACCAGAGTTGTTGCCGGTAAATATTTTAAAAGAATATCTCTTTTTTGTTTTCCTTTTACATAGACTGTATATGACTCCAAATTTTTTAATGCGAAAGGAAAATTGTTATAGTCCGTGTTTCCGCTTATCCATTCCAAACCGTTAATATTTCTATTGTTGTAGTTATTTTGGTTTATAGCTTCCTGATTTAATTCCTGTTGAGGGTAGGGTGGTTTAAATAAATGAAACTCTGGTAATAAAGACCCCTGCTTAAGTGTTGCCATCTCCTTGACAAAATTTTGTTTTCCGTTTCCAACGACAAACTGGAAATCAACAAATATGATTCTTTTCTGCATTCTGTACTTTTTAGCTTGATGAAACTATTTATACTGACTGCTTAATTCAATTTTATCTAGTTATATCGTAGCAATTATGAGTAAAAAGGCAGTTGTAGATGAGCTGCATAAAGCTGTAAGGAAAAACTTCAAAAGGCGCCAAGTTAAACAGAAAGGTCTTACTGATACATGGCAGATTGATTTAGTGGAAATGATTCCTTTTACAAAATTCAACAAAGGCTATAAATATCTCCTTACAGTTATTGATATTTTTTCAAAATACGCTTATGCAGAACCGGTTAAAACTAAAAGCGGTATAGATACAACAAACGCCATGCAAAAAATATTTATTAAAAGTAATCAAATTCCGAAAAATATTCATTCCGATCAAGGAAAAGAATTCTTTAATAGTAAATTTCAAAATTTAATGAAAAAATATAATATAAATCACTATCACACATATACAAAACTGAAAGTATCTATTTGTGAGCGATTTAATCGGACATTAAAAAATAATATGTGGAAACAATTCAGTTTACAAGGAAATTATAATTGGATTTTAATTTTAGACGATTTATTATATAAATACAATCATACCAAGCATCGTACTATTAAAATGAAACCATCTGAAGTAACAAAGAAAAACGAAAAAAAAATAATGACGACAATTTACAACAAGCCTAAATTGTATACAAAAGCAAAATTTAAAATTAATGATTTTGTACGTATTAGTAAATCTAAAGGGGTTTTTCAAAAAGGTTATGAACCAAATTGGTCTACTGAAATTTTTAAAATTTCGAAAGTGAATTCAACAAACCCTATAACATATACTTTAATTGATTACAAAAAACAACCGATAATTGGTAGTTTTTATGAATTTGAATTGCAAAAAACAAAAAACTCTGATGCTTACCTTGTAGAAAAAATTATTAAAAAAAAAGGAGACAAAATTTATGTTAAATGGCTTGGTTTTGATACCACTCATAATTCATGGATTGATAAAAAAGAAATTTTAAAATAACTTTGTTTACAAAATATGCAATAATTAAATAATTTGAGGACCCTACCAAAAAATTTAATATTTGATGACCTAGATTGTATCGTATATATAATACGTTTTAATGCATTTTAAAATTAAAGTAAAAAAGTTTTCAAAATGTCGACATTACAACACCAAATTGCTGAGTTTGAAACTGCAATTCTTATAGAAGAATATAGTCTGGAGATGTTAACCATCCAGACTATAACAAACCTGCATAAGGCGGTGCTCTGTTACGAAGAGAACATCAGGCAGAGATTACATCAGGTTAGCGCGAACCGCCGGATGCTCCTATACATGTACCCCTCTGAATTGCAGACAGGGAGGGAAATAGAATTCAACAATCGAGACATTTTTATGAAGCCGTTTGTCAAGGCTGACGAATGCCTTACAGAACATGCAAGAAAGTGCCTACCTTTTTCTAGGTACCAAGAATTAACAGTGTTACTTCGCAAAAGGGACAAGCATTTCCAACCATTTGAGCCTGCTATTTACAGGCCGAATTTTGTACGGAGCCCAACACCAAACATAAGCTGGTATGTCCCGTCCAGTGATGATGATGACCAATAAAAGCTTTTTAATTTGTAACAATTTAAAAATTTTTTTTAATTTTTTTATGTTTTTTATTATTATTATCTTAGTTTTATAAAAATTTTAAATAAAAAATATATAAAATATTAAACAAATTTTTTTATTTATTGTGTTTTTAAATCAGGTTCTCTTTTTCTTTTTTTTTTGTTGTTGTTGTTTTTTTGCTGTTTTTTCTTTTCAAAAGTTTTGTTATTTGATTTGTACAGGTCTTTGCATATTTATTTATATCCATAAGGTATAGAATTGTAATCAGGTGTAAATTTTCGCTTTTTAGATAAGGGACAATATGTTTTACTTTCAGGTACCGTAATAACATCAAATTCTTTTGTCCTACGGAAATTAGCAGATAAAATTTTAACAGGTGATTGATTCTCTCCATTGATAATCATGTTTTTAATTATATCAAAATTCACCAATTGCATATTTTTATGGTTTAAACATATGCCTTTAACTTTACAAGTTGTTTTGAATACGTTTTCGTTTGTAGAAAATACTTTAAATGCGTAATTCTTAGGTCCTCCACTTACAAATTCGGTAATGTAACTACCAGGACCATAATCATTTTCAAGTTCATCTGTCATGTCACCAACAAAATTCCCTGTAGGCGGATCATATTCGTTTTCCTTGCTTATATATATTATCGAGTCTGTATCATAATAAAGCACCCTGTCATCTAGTTTTTCTAAATAAGTATACAATTTCAATCTTGCCTGGGCTGTTGTATAAGCGGCTATACTGACATTAGCCGTTAGTAAAGATGGAACATTCTCGTCAATATAATTCCAATTAACAATTATAGTATTTTCATGTATAGGTATTATATTATTTATCTTAATTGCTGCTTGTGTCAGCATTTCAAATAATTCAGAAGCTTCATTTAAAATTGTAGTTTTTGGTAAGTTTTCTCGTTGACCAAATTTTCCCCAAAAGGAATTTAATATTAGTTTTGCCAAAGATCGTAGTCCATTATTTTTAACAATTTCAGAAAATTCTAATTGAATTCCTTCATTTTTCAAAAAATCCTCAATATATTTTTCCCTTTCGTCATTAGTTAAACAATGACTAGGGAAACCTGAAGCAGATTGCTTCATTTTAATAAATTTATTCATCATTGCGGTAAAAAGACCACCAATTTTTCTATTTGTATCATATTTTTCAATTTTATATTCCCAGATTTCAAAAATTTCTAAGATTTTATATTGCTTTTCTATTGCTTTATTTACCTCGTCTATAACCCAAGTTCCTATTAAAGCTTTTTCATCTCCATTATGTATGCATTCACCATCTATATATAGAAGGTCTGAACAGGTTCTGCATAAAGTAAACATTAATTTATTATTTTGTTTTATGGGTAAAACAGGGTGATATAAGTTTGTAGGCGGCAGAATTTTACATTTTATAAAACCTTCGGTTTTTTGTAAATTTATATTCTTACATATATCGGTTCCAATATGTAGTTTTGGATGACCTATTGGAAACTTGCCATATTTACACACCCAGGGGTATAAGGAACATACATCAATATATTTAATTTTTTCATTTTCTTTGCATTTGTAATATGTTCTTGTATTTCCAGTTCTACCTCCATAAAATGCGTCTCTAGGATTTAACGGCATTTCATTTAATAAAGGGTGTGTATTCAAAAATTTTATATCTTGATATGTTTGTAGTTTTTTTCGAAACATGCATTCCCACATTTCGCAAACTTCATATTCAGTAGATCTTAAGAGCTGACTTTTTAAAATAGTCGCTTCATACCTCGTATTAAGAGTTTCAACTGAATTTTTATGTAATGGGTCGTTACGGTTATACTTTAAGCAATCAAGATGTCCATGATAGTAACAGCCATAAAATTCAAATATTTGCTTTGTTTCACTACAAAAACCGTCAACTTTAACACCGTTTATAATCGTTTCCATACCAGTTAGTGCATGTTGTATTTTTATATTTTTTTCTTTTTCCATACACAGTAACCATTGTAAAGCAATTTTTGATTGTCCATTACCTTCACGATAGTTATTTTTTGGTATTATGCCTATTGATTGTAATTTTAAGAAATTACGTCTAAAAACTAAATTACAAGTTGAAGCAATTGTACAAGATTCAGTAAACGGACAAACAGAACATTCTTCTAACAATAATTTCCTAAATTTGGTGCATGCCTCTGCTAAAATTTTTACATCGTTTTGACAATATGAAACTAATTCACATTGCATATCAAAAGGCTGATCTTTTTTTACATCGTACCACTTTAAAAATTCTTCTCTTTCAGTATTTTTCATTGTATCAGGACTATAATAACTCATATCAGGCAGGACTCCTACATAATAGGTATTTTCCAATGTATTAAATAAATGAGGAAAGTAGCCCTTTTTTGTTACTGTTTTTAAATTAAAAGCTTTCGGTAGTTGTGCTAAAGGCATTGGAAAATAATTTATAGAATCAATAAATTTAATGTTTTTTAACGTCATCATCACTATTTTTGTACCCTGCATTATTAATTCAGGTTTTATATCTGTATTTAATAAAATGTAATTTAACACAAATTGATGGTCGAAAGCTTTCCCGTTATGAGCTACTACGATAATGTGTTTAAATATTTTACTAGCCACCATCAAGTTTTGAATAAATTTACCTATTACATTTTCTTTGTAAATTTGTTCTCTAAATCCACATTTTTGACAAAAGTATAAAATGTCTATATTAATACAAACATCACATCGTTTTGCAATAACGCATAAATTTGGTTCGTGCAATTTCACCGCCCCGTGGACATTATTTTCAACAAATTTTTCCTGCCTTGTTTCTAAATCATAAAAAACAAATAGTAATTTTTTTGATGGCGCTGACCGAGTATCTGGTTTTATATAACATTGGTGATCAGGTAGTACATGTAGCTGACAAATTTTACAAAAATATTCATTACAATTATGTTGTCTTATAGTTTTGAAAATTTTTAAGCACTTTAAACACCGCTTTATTGTGCTACAAATATTTATATTATTTGAACTAGATGACTGGTGGTTGCTAAAGCACATTTCATTTTGAAAATATCGATTACATAATGTGCAATAAATGTTTGTGTTGTTGTTTTTGCATGGTGGTGATTGCTGACAATATAGGCAGCTTTTACTACAACGATGACTATTTTTGTTATTATACGGAATATTACATGTATCGCAAAAATAACTACAGCAAAAAGCAGCAGTAAGGGATGTTATTACATTGAAATGGTTATCATGATACAATAAATTTAATCTTTTTTCCTTGTCTGTATTTCCTTGAAATAAAACAGCTCTACCTTTACAACCATATTTATATACTGTTATTTTGTATTGTTCTAAATATTCCTGAAATTTTTGTAACTCTTCTATACCAGCACCTTCAGATGAAATGTTTATAGCAGATCCTGATAATAAATTCATTGCGCGAATAGTCTGCATTTTATGTGTGTCTTTTCTGATTTTAATTTTATCAGGATCATTTTCTAACATAGCTATACTTACAACTAATGCTCTTGGAAGACAGAGGTAATCTGTATTTTTTATCGTTATAATCCCTCTACGTTTAATACACTCTTCATTAAAAGCGAAATAGTTTGATGACTTTCCAAGGCCCTGTGGCATACGAACAGATGTCACAGCTAGACAAAACGTATCTGTGTTTAAACCTTCAGATTTGCTTTGAAAAACCTTTGTAATTAAATCCCATAAGTCTTCAGTTGTAACTGAACTTGCTGATCTAAAGCTCATCCATCCAGGACCTCGATCTTCAAAGCTCTTTCCACAAAAGCTTATACCTATCTGATCTGTAGGTAAAATATTTTTAGTTGCGTCTTCTAATATTTCTTCAATAGCTGATTTGATCCATTCTATTGGATCTTTTCCAATTGGTGTTTCCTTGATGGTAAATTCTACTTTTTGTGCTCGTAAATTAAATTTTTTAACTAAAATATCAGATTTGTTTCTAATAGTAGACCGTAACATTGTTTTATTGTACTATGTTTTTAAAATACTTTACACTTTGAAAATTTATTTAAACTACTAATTTCTAAAATATGTTCTGACTTATATACAATTTCAGAAATATATAAATAACTTTATAGCTTTTAATTATTATTAATAGCTGCTTCGACATTGAAAGGTTAGAATTTAATAAAACTACATATATAACTTCCTTTCAAAACCTAGTAATTATTTACAATTATAAAGGTTATAACATATTTTAAATTATTAGCAACATTTTAACATAAAATAAAAACAGGCTAATAAACATAAACTTAAATTTTAATACAACCTGCAATTATCAGAGTGATCTTGAACCTTTGTACAAAATTTAATTACACTCACAATTATCGAATATTAAAATATTAATTTGCAACATTGTTGCATAAAGTTTTAATAAAAAATTATCATAACTTCCTTTCAAAACTTAGTAATTATTTACAATTATGCAAGTTATAAATTATAACAACCTTTTAACATAAAATAAATATAACATAATAAACATAAACTTAATTTTTAATACAACATGCAATTATCGACGTGATCTTGAACCTTTGTACAAAATTTAATTACATTTACAATTATGAAAATATTGATTTGCAACAATGTTGTATAAACTACTTTCCAACATTGTAACATAGGGTAAAAAAATTTATAATTGTCATTAAGAAGTACAATATTTAGTTGCTATTTTAACATAATATCGGAAGATATTTAATAATATGTAAATGATATAAAACAGGTTTGGTTTTAATAATACAAAATAGTTAATGCTGTATACAATTGATAAATACATAATAACAAGGAATTTATTTTTAAATGTGTAATTATTTTTAACTTTTCATAATTATATATATATATAGATTTATATTAAAAATCCTTTTAAATCCTATAAAATTAAGCCTTGATTATGTTAATTGTAACAGATTTTGTCTATTTTGCTATAAATTTTTGTGCTATAAATACAGAAAACTTTATGTTAAAACTATCAGTTTAACAATAAAACTAGATAGTAGTAGTAAAATGGTAAGACGCATTTTTAAATATTCGTAAAAATCCTTTTATATAATTTTAATATTTTACAGGATTTTTTAAATAATTTTGAAAAGGTAGCAGCAGGTATAGATGACGCAGTCTATTCTACATTAGACGATTTAGTTATTGGAAAAGTCTACAGGGTTATTGAATTTGCTTTCAAAATAACTCAATATGGTAGAGGTGTAACAGCCATGCTAGAGGATGCAGGATATGGAAAAAAACTGATAATATTTTTACCATCAAGAATAGCATCAACCATCACAAATGATGAAGAGCTGCATCTTATAAATGCCGAAAAGTATTATCTAATATTTAGAGGCCGTGATACCAACAAAAACAACATGGCAAAAATACATTTCGAAAAAAATATAAATTCCCAAAAACACATGCTTTGAAGTATGTATATTGATTTACATACATATATATGTACAATATATTTTTAATAAATATTATACATGCTATAATACATAAATATATTTGTTTTTGTGTTATTAAATTTTATAAGTTAGTTTACCAATATATTACACTTTAAAACAGTAAGTGTATGAAAGTGTATTTATAAATATAAATTCAAAATGGTTGATCGTTCAGAGAGAACTGATCATGTACTACCCTAGACAATCAGCAGCACCAAGGTTCCACATAGGTTCCACATATCCGTGACAACAACCTCCTATACTTTTAGTAATTGCGCGACATCTATGTGTTAAACTTGGCAACTAAAATAAAAATATTGTAGTGTAAACATTTATCAGGTTTTATTTCCTGGTTATGTATAAAGTCTCAATCACACCAAAAACAGAAACCCAAACTTTTTCAGGAACAGAAAAAAATAAAATAAAGCAATTTTTAACAAATAAAAACAATTTTGACAAGTATTATCTTTTATTTTAAAACTGTTTTTAGCTGAAAAAGACAGAAAATTGGAAAAAATCGAGAGTTTAAAACAGAGAAAAAAAAGTTTCGGTTTCTGTTTTGGTGGGTTTCAGCTTTAATAATAAATAACTCCTCGGCCATTACAAGTTGATTAAAAACATACCAAATTACAATGTACTACATAATTGAAAAATTAAATTTAATTTAAAAACCGTGCCGCCTGCAATTTTCGTTTGGTGTTTATTACGATTATGGTGGCGTTTGGCGTTTATTGTATCTCCACCATTACAAATTTTAATTTTGACATTTTACTTTTGCCTTGACATGACAAACGTCATATTTATTTTGTTTATCGTGGAAGCAAAAAATGTAATATATATTGTATAAAAAAGTAAATAAAGTAAATTTTTTTTTATCCAATAACGTAATGTCTGAGGATTCTAACAACAATAACGAAATTGAAATTACATCTACTACATCTCGAGAAGCGAAAAGAAAACGACTATGTTCCTTTAAATCCGAATGGTTAAAGGAATATTCCTGGTTAACAAAAGTTGTTGACAGTTTTCCAACAGCCAAAGCGCATTGCACTCTATGCCGCACTGATTTTTTTTTTTGAAAAAAGATCTTGCTCAGAATTTTCCAATATAATTAAAAATGAAGAAAAAATTATTAAAATGTAATGAAAAGTATACTTTTAAAAACTAAATTACTAAATATATAATTGAATTATTGAATATAAAATGCCTTTCTACTCTAGTCATGAATTAGTTTCTTAATTTTTATTTGCTTTTTTTTTTGTTTTTATGCTTATTTTGTAAAAAAAAAAGTACTGAATTAAAATTGTTATAAAAAATAAGATTTTTATAATTTTTTTTATTGTTGTCCTCCATGAAGATTCTGAAAAGGTGGTAACGCTATACATAATAGCCGTGTAACAAAAATACTTACAAAAATGAGAAAAGCATACATAAAATTTAACAAGAGTGAATAAGAGTGAATAAGGTCAGACAATTCCTCCTATATTTACCTGTAAAAACTTTTATTTTCCTGTTAATAAAAACAACAACTAGATTTTTTTTTAAATATATATACATATATATAATATAACATTTTTATTTAAAATTTTTTTTGAAAATATATAACATTTTTTTTATTTTATAAATTTAAAAAAAAATATTATTATAAAAACATCTAATATTAATATTGTTAAATGAATATAAAAATTTCTTGCCGTAGCAACATTCGTTGCTGGTGATACGGGTAGTGGCGGGTTTGTTAGTAGCAAAAATTCTTTGCATGCATTAATAATTTGAAAAAATTTAAAAATTAAAAAATGAATTTTTTTTTTTAAAAATTATTATTATTGTGTTTATTGTATATTAAACACGCCACTAAACTTACCACCTATTTTGTTGTTATTAATATTATTATTTTCGTTGTAATATTCATTACCGTCTCTATGATTTACCTAAGTAAAAAAAAAATAATTAATACATTTTAAAAAATTATAATAAAACTTAATACTTGATCACGTTCCCCTGGGCGGTTGTTGTTGTTACGATTACCAACGGTGTTACGACCGCTACCACTATAATAATTTACCTAAATAACAAAAATAATTATTAAATTTAAAAAAAAATCATAAAAAACTTACTACTTCATCACGCTCTACTGCGCGATTGTGACTGTTGTTGTTGTCGTTGTTTCCAGAGGTTTTACCACCGTTGCCAAAATCTACCTAGATAACAATATAATAATTATCAATTAAAAATTTTATAATAAAACTTACTGTTTTTCGTCTCTCATTACTATTCTCCTGAGCAGATATAAGTTGATCTTCTTCCATCTGAAAAATAATAATTATATATATATATATATATATATATATATATATATATATATATATATATATATATATAATTATTTTTGTTATTTAGGTATATATATATATATATATATATATATATTTAAACAAAAATTGTTACTTACAGATGTTTCTGTTTTGCCGTTCATATTATTTTGGAATGCTATAGCATTCCCGCTCAAATTAAAAGTTATATTAGTGGCGTATTTAAACAGTCCATCCATCACAGGTCTGGCCGATATAATTGTTAAAAAATAAAGCGTAATGCACATTTTTAATAAAACCATTTTTTAATTTTTAATATTATATTTTTTATTTTCACAAATTAAGACCGTATTATTCAAGTTTTAATGAAAAACTGATTTTTAATTATGCATTAAATGTAAAAATGCATTTTAATTATAATAAAAAACTTTGTAATAAAACACCATAAGAATTTTTAGATTATGTTTAAACAACAACAACAAAAAACAATTTTTATTATAAATTTAGAATTTATTAAAAAGAAAATGCATCGTAGACATTTTTTATTATATTAATTATTATGGAGAATTTTATTACAGTATACTAGCGAAATACCGAATATACGATTTTAATGAAATATCAGATATAGTACACAAATTATTTTTACATTGATTACCCTAAATAGTGAATAAAGTCATTTTGCTACGCTCGAAATAGTAAATAAAGTTAAATTTATGCAGCGCGTACTGTGCAAATGCATAGTGAATATTTTCTGTGTAATATTTAAATCAATTTAAATTAACAATTCACTAATTTTTATATATAGTGTGCTGCACTGGTATTCACTATATCGAGAGTGTACTGTATTTTCATATTGAGAAAAGTTGAAAAATATTAATTATAATAATAAAAATTGCTGATAACCCCCGACAAAAATTTTTTTGAAAATGCATTTTTCCACGTAATCGTTTTAAAATTGCTATGTATATATATATATATATATATTTACTCTGACGAAATAATTACATTATTGGTTACAAAATTCTTTATTTTCTGTATGAAATATAAGTTGAAAATGCATTTTTCCACGTAATCGTTTTAAAATTGCTATGTATATATATATATATATATATATTTACTATTGACTATATGTATATATTTGATTAAAGAAAAGGAGAACAAAACGAAAAACAAAAATTACGCATTGACATTATATTCATTCATTCATGTGGCATTGATATGCAATTTAATCCCAACAAATACAAGACGGTCGATGGCTCAATAGGTAGAGTCGTCGAACAAAAATTATTTTTTCTGAGTTCGATTCCCACCATAGGCAGATTATTTTTTTTAAAAATTTAAAAAAAAATTATATGGAATCATTGATGTTACGCATTTAATCCACGATATTTTAAACAGGTAGATGGCTCAATAGGTAGAGTCGTCGGCAACGACTTGTAAGACAAAAATTATTTTTTCTGAGTTCGATTCCCACCATAGGCAGATTATTTAAAAAAAAAAAAAATATATTTAAAAATCATATTGAATCATTAATGTACGCATTTAATCCACGATATTTAAAACAGGTAGATGGCTCAACAGGTAGAGTTCCCAACTTGGAATTTGTTGGTACGAGTTCAAATCCTAGCGCAGTCGCACAAAAAAAAAAAAATTCCCCAACTAGCATCCCCCAATGCACATCCCTCAATGCATATCCCTCAATGTACATCTCGCAATGCACATCCGCAATGCACATCCCGCAATGTACATCCCGCAATTTACATCCGCAATGGTACATCCGCAATGCATATCTCGCAATTCACATCCGCAATGTACATCCAAAATTAACTTCCGCAATGCACATCCCACAATTAACATCCGCAATGTACATCCTCAATGCACATCCTGAATGCACATCTCTCGAGGCCCGGCCGCGTGTTGCCGATTAGCACCCTTGTTCTGACACGCCTCTAATTAACACCTTGTCAGACACGCCCCCCTAATTAACACCTTGTCAGACACGCCCCCTAATTAACACCTTGTCAGACACGCCCTTTAATTAACACCTTGTCAGACACGCCCCCCTAATTAACACCGTGTCAGACACGCCCCTTTTGAAAAAAGTTCCCAGGCCCAATTCGCCCATATACTACTAACGGAATATCCTCCTTCACTTCCAATTGCTAGCTAACCTTAGGTGGGTGAACTTAGCAACATGTAAAACATCCAAAAAAACATGGCCCCGGTATTCAAGTAGGAGAACAGCTGATCTCCTGAACTACTCGCGCAAAAACATTGCCAGAATACTAGCGGTGTTTACTGGGCATTGGCCAATCGGTGAACATGCAGCCAGACTAGGCATCCCCTTCCACCTATCCTGCCGTAGCTGTCAAGAACCGGACGAGAGGGAAACTGTAATGCACTACACTTGTAAGTGCCCAGCGCTAGCCAGAGCTAGATACTGTTTTCTGGGCAGTCCTTTTCTTGACAATCTCAGCAACCTAGCCACAATACTACCAACAGATATGGTACATTTCCTAAATGCCACAGGGTGGCTTTAATCTACTTTCTCTCATTCCATACTTGAAATTGGTGGTTCACGAGGCCAGTGGTAGCAAAACGGCGCTATAGCGTTAATTGGAGCCTCTTGAACAGCCGGATCAAGAGGCTCGCCACTTAAACCAACCAACCAAAACTAAATAATTTAAAATTAAATAAATTTGAAATTAAAAGTAAAATAATTTAAAATTAAATAAATTTGAAATTAAAAGTAAATAATTTAAAATTAAATAAAGTTTAAATTAACAGTAAAATAATTTAAAATCAAATAAAGTTGAAATTAAAAGTAAAATAATTTAAAATTAAATAAAATTGAAATTAAAAGTAAATAATTTAGAATAAAATAAATTTGAAATTTAAAGTAAAATAATTTAAAATTAAATAAATTTGAAATTAAAAGTAAATAATTTAAAATTAAATAAAATTGAAATTAAAATTAAATAATTTAGAATAAAATAAATTTGAAATTAAAAATAAAATAATTTAAAATTAAATAAATTTGAAATTAAAAGTAAAATAATTTAAAATTAAATAAATTTGAAATTAAAAGTAAATAATTTAAAATTAAATAAAATTGAAATTAAAATTAAATAATTTATAATTAAATAAATTTGAAATTAAAAGTAAAATAATTTAAAATTAAATAAATTTGAAATTAAAAGTAAATAATTTAAAATTAAATAAAGTTTAAATTAACAGTAAAATAATTTAAAATCAAATAAAGTTGAAATTAAAAGTAAAATAATTTAAAATTAAATAAAATTGAAATTAAAAGTAAATAATTTAATATTAAATAAATTTGAAATTAAAAGTAAAATAATTTAAATTTAAATAAATTTGAAATTAAAAGTAAAATAATTTAAAATCAAATAAATTTGAAATTAAAAGAAAAATAATTTAAAATTAAATAAATTTGAAATTAAAAGTAAATAATTTAAAATTAAATAAATTTGAAATTAAAAGTAAATAATTTAAAATAAAATAAAATTGAAATTAAAATTAAATAATTTAAAATAAAATAAATTTGAAATTAAAAGTAAATAATTTAAAATTAAATAAATTCGAAATTAAAAGTAAAATAATTTAAAATTAAATAAATTTGAAATTTAAATTTAAATAATTTAAAATTAAATAAATTTGAAAGTAAAAGTAAAATAATTTAAAATTAAATTAAGTTGAAATTAAAAGTAAATAATTTAAAATTAAATAAATTTGAAATTAAAAGTAAAATAATTTAAAATTAAATAAATTTGAAATTTAAATTTAAATAATTTAAAATTAAATAAATTTGAAAGTAAAAGTAAAATAATTTAAAATTAAATTAAGTTGAAATTAAAAGTAAATAATTTAAAATTAAATAAATTTGAAATTAAAAGTAAAATAATTTAAAAGTAAATAAATTTGAAATTAAAAGTAAATAAATTTGAAATTAAAAGTAAAATAATTGAAAATTAAATAATTTTGAAATTCAAAGTTAAATAATTTAAAATTAAATAAATTTGAAATTAAAAGTAAAATAATTTAAAATTAAATAAATTTGAAATTAAAAGTAAAATAATTTAAAATCAAATAAATTTGAAATTAAAAGTAAAATAATTTAAAATCAAATAAATTTGAAATTAAAAGTAAATAATTTAAAATTAAATTAAGTTGAAATTAAAAGTAAATAATTTAAAATTAAATAAATTTGAAATTAAAATTAAAATAATTTAAAATTAAATAAATTCGAAATTAAAAGTAAAATAATTTAAAATTAAATAAATTTGAAATTTAAATTTAAATAATTTAAAATTAAATAAATTTGAAATTAAAAGTAAAATAATTTAAAATTAAATAAATTTGAAATTAAAAGTAAAATAATTTAAAATCAAATAAATTTGAAATTAAAAGTAAAATAATTTAAAATCAAATAAATTTGAAATTAAAAGTAAATAATTTAAAATTAAATAAATTTGAAATTAAAAGTAAAATAATTTAAAATCAAATAAATTTGAAATTAAAAGTAAAATAATTTAAAATCAAATAAATTTGAAATTAAAAGTAAATAATTTAAAATTAAATTAAGTTGAAATTAAAAGTAAATAATTTAAAATTAAATAAATTTGAAATTAAAATTAAAATAATTTAAAATTAAATAAATTCGAAATTAAAAGTAAAATAATTTAAAAGTAAATAAATTTGAAATTAAAAGTAAATAAATTTGAAATTAAAAGTAAAATAATTTAAAATTAAATTAAGTTGAAATTAAAAGTAAATAATTTAAAATTAAATAAATTTGAAATTAAAAGTAAAATAATTTAAAATTAAATAAATTTGAAATTAAAAGTAAATAATTTAAAATTAAATAAAGTTGAAATTAACAGTAAAATAATTTAAAATCAAATAAAGTTGTAATTAAAAGTAAATTAATTTAAAATTAAATAAAATTAAAATTAAAAGTAAATAATTTAAAATTAAATAAATTTGAAATTAAAAGTAAAATAATTTAAAAGTAAATAAATTTGAAATTAAAAGTAAATAAATTTGAAATTAAAAGTAAAATAATTGAAAATTAAATAATTTTGAAATTCAAAGTTAAATAATTTAAAATTAAATAAATTTGAAATTAAAAGTAAAATAATTTAAAATTAAATAAATTTGAAATTAAAAGTAAAATAATTTAAAATCAAATAAATTTGAAATTAAAAGTAAAATAATTTAAAATCAAATAAATTTGAAATTAAAAGTAAATAATTTAAAATTAAATTAAGTTGAAATTAAAAGTAAATAATTTAAAATTAAATAAATTTGAAATTAAAATTAAAATAATTTAAAATTAAATAAATTCGAAATTAAAAGTAAAATAATTTAAAATTAAATAAATTTGAAATTTAAATTTAAATAATTTAAAATTAAATAAATTTGAAAGTAAAAGTAAAATAATTTAAAATTAAATTAAGTTGAAATTAAAAGTAAATAATTTAAAATTAAATAAATTTGAAATTAAAAGTAAAATAATTTAAAATTAAATAAATTTGAAATTAAAAGTAAATAATTTAAAATTAAATAAAGTTGAAATTAACAGTAAAATAATTTAAAATCAAATAAAGTTGTAATTAAAAGTAAATTAATTTAAAATCAAATAAATTTGAAATTAAAAGTAAATAATTTAAAATTAAATTAAGTTGAAATTAAAAGTAAATAATTTAAAATTAAATAAATTTGAAATTAAAATTAAAATAATTTAAAATTAAATAAATTCGAAATTAAAAGTAAAATAATTTAAAATTAAATAAATTTGAAATTTAAATTTAAATAATTTAAAATTAAATAAATTTGAAAGTAAAAGTAAAATAATTTAAAATTAAATTAAGTTGAAATTAAAAGTAAATAATTTAAAATTAAATAAATTTGAAATTAAAAGTAAAATAATTTAAAATTAAATAAATTTGAAATTAAAAGTAAATAATTTAAAATTAAATAAAGTTGAAATTAACAGTAAAATAATTTAAAATCAAATAAAGTTGTAATTAAAAGTAAATTAATTTAAAATTAAATAAAATTAAAATTAAAAGTAAATAATTTAAAATTAAATAAATTTGAAATTAAAAGTAAAATAATTTAAAAGTAAATAAATTTGAAATAAAAGTAAATAAATTTGAAATTAAAAGTAAAATAATTGAAAATTAAATAATTTTGAAATTCAAAGTTAAATAATTTAAAATTAAATAAATTTGAAATTAAAAGTAAAATAATTTAAAATTAAATAAATTTGAAATTAAAAGTAAAATAATTTAAAATCAAATAAATTTGAAATTAAAAGTAAAATAATTTAAAATCAAATAAATTTGAAATTAAAAGTAAATAATTTAAAATTAAATTAAGTTGAAATTAAAAGTAAGTAATTTAAAATTAAATAAATTTGAAATTAAAATTAAAATAATTTAAAATTAAATAAATTCGAAATTAAAAGTAAAATAATTTAAAATTAAATAAATTTGAAATTTAAATTTAAATAATTTAAAATTAAATAAATTTGAAAGTAAAAGTAAAATAATTTAAAATTAAATTAAGTTGAAATTAAAAGTAAATAATTTAAAATTAAATAAATTTGAAATTAAAAGTAAAATAATTTAAAATTAAATAAATTTGAAATTAAAAGTAAATAATTTAAAATTAAATAAAGTTGAAATTAACAGTAAAATAATTTAAAATCAAATAAAGTTGTAATTAAAAGTAAATTAATTCAAAATTAAATAAAATTAAAATTAAAAGTAAATAATTTAAAATTAAATAAATTTGAAATTAAAAGTAAAATAATTTAAAAGTAAATAAATTTGAAATTAAAAGTAAATAAATTTGAAATTAAAAGTAAAATAATTGAAAATTAAATAATTTTGAAATTCAAAGTTAAATAATTTAAAATTAAATAAATTTGAAATTAAAAGTAAAATAATTTAAAATTAAATAAATTTGAAATTAAAAGTAAAATAGTTTAAAATCAAATAATGTTGAAATTAAAAGTAAATAATTTAAAATAAAATAAATTGGAAATTAAACGAAAATAATTTAAAATAAAATAAATTGTAAATTAAAAGTAAATAATTTAAAATTAAATAAATTTGAAATTAAAAGTAAAATAATTTAAAATTAAATAAATTTGAAATTAAAAGTAAAATAATTTAAAATAAAAAAAAAATTGAAATAAAAAGTAAAATAGTTTAAAATCAAATATAGTTGAAATTAAAGTAAATAATTTAAAATTAAATAAATTTGAAATTAAAAATAAGTAATTAAAAATAAATTAATTTGAAATTAAAAATAAGTAATTTAAAATTAAATAAATTTGAATTTAAAAGTAAATAATTTAAAATCAAATAACGTTGAAAGTAAAAGTAAATAATTTAAAATAAAATAAATTGGAAATTAAAAGTTTATAATTTAAAATTAAAAAAATTTGAGATTAAAGTAAAATAATTTAAAATTAAATAAATTTGAAATTAAAAGTAAAATAATTTAAATTTAAATAAATTTGAAATTAAAAGTAAAATAATTTAAAATCAAATAAATTTGAAATTAAAAGAAAAATAAAATTAAAATTAAATAAATTTGAAATTAAAAGTAAATAATTTAAAATTAAATAAATTTGAAATTAAAAGTAAATAATTTAAAATAAAATAAAATTGAAATTAAAATTAAATAATTTAAAATAAAATAAATTTGAAATTAAAAGTAAATAATTTTAAATAAAATAAATTGGAAATTAAAAGTAAATAATTTAAAATAAAATAAATTGGAAATTAAAAGTAAATAATTTAAAATTAAATAAATTTGAAATTAAAAGTAAAATAATTTAAAATCAAATAAATTTGAAATTAAAAGTAAATAATTTAAAATTAAATAAATTTGAAATTGAAAGTAAAATAATTTAAAATCAAATAAATTTGAAATTAAAAGTAAATTATTTAAAATTAAATTAAGTTGAAATTAAAAGTAAATAATTTAAAATTAAATAAATTTGAAATTAAAATTAAAATAATTTAAAATTAAATAAATTCGAAATTAAAAGTAAAATAATTTAAAATTAAATAAATTTGAAATTTAAATTTAAATAATTTAAAATTAAATAAATTTGAAAGTAAAAGTAAAATAATTTAAAATTAAATTAAGTTGAAATTAAAAGTAAATAATTTAAAATTAAATAAATTTGAAATTAAAAGTAAAATAATTTAAAATTAAATAAATTTGAAATTAAAAGTAAATAATTTAAAATTAAATAAAGTTGAAATTAACAGTAAAATAATTTAAAATCAAATAAAGTTGTAATTAAAAGTAAATTAATTTAAAATTAAATAAAATTAAAATTAAAAGTAAATAATTTAAAATTAAATAAATTTGAAATTAAAAGTAAAATAATTTAAAAGTAAATAAATTTGAAATTAAAAGTAAATAAATTTGAAATTAAAAGTAAAATAATTGAAAATTAAATAATTTTGAAATTCAAAGTTAAATAATTTAAAATTAAATAAATTTGAAATTAAAAGTAAAATAATTTAAAATTAAATAAATTTGAAATTAAAAGTAAAATAATTTAAAATCAAATAATGTTGAAATTAAAAGTAAATAATTTAAAATAAAATAAATTGGAAATTAAACGAAAATAATTTAAAATAAAATAAATTGTAAATTAAAAGTAAATAATTTAAAATTAAATAAATTTGAAATTAAAAGTAAAATAATTTAAAATTAAATAAATTTGAAATTAAAAGTAAAATAATTTAAAATAAAAAAAAAATTGAAATAAAAAGTAAAATAGTTTAAAATCAAATATAGTTGAAATTAAAGTAAATAATTTAAAATTAAATAAATTTGAAATTAAAAATAAGTAATTTAAAATTAAATAAATTTGAAATTAAAAATAAGTAATTTAAAATTAAATAAATATGAATTTAAAAGTAAATAATTTAAAATCAAATAACGTTGAAAGTAAAAGTAAATAATTTAAAATTAAATAAATTTGAAATTAAAAGTTAAATAATTTAAAATTAAATAAATTTGAAATTAAAAGTAAATAATTTAAAATTAAATTAAGTTGAAATTAAAAGTAAATAATTTAAAATTAAATAAATTTGAAATTTAAAGTAAAATAATTTAAAATTAAATAAACTTGAAATTAAAAGTAAAATAATTCAAAATTAAATAAATTTGAAATTAAAAGTTAAATAATTTAAAATTAAATAAATTTGAAATTAAAAGTAAATAATTTAAAATTAAATTAAGTTGAAATTAAAAGTAAATAATTTAAAATTAAATAAATTTGAAATTTAAAGTAAAATAATTTAAAATAAAAAAAAATTGAAATAAAAAGTAAAATAGTTTAAAATCAAATATAGTTGAAATTGAAAGTAAATAATTTAAAATTAAATAAATTTGAAATTAAAAATAAATAATTTAAAATTAAATAAATTTGAAATTAAAAGTAAATAATTTAAAATCAAATAAAGTTGCAATTAAAAGTAAAATAATTTAAAATTAAATAAATTTGAAATTAAAAGTAAAATAATTTATAATTAAATAAATTTGAAATTAAAAGTAAATAATTTAAAATTAAATTAAGTTGAAATTAAAAGTAAATAATTTATAATTAAATAAATTTGAAATTAAAAGTAAAATAATTTAAAATTAAATAAATTTGAAATTAAAAGTAAATAATTTAAAATTAAATAAAGTTTAAATTAACAGTAAAATAATTTAAAATCAAATAAAGTTGAAATTAAAAGTAAAATAATTTAAAATTAAATAAAATTGAAATTAAAAGTAAATAATTTAATATTAAATAAATTTGCAATTAAAAGTAAAATAATTTAAAATTAAATAAATTTGAAATTAAAAGTAAATAATTTAAAATTAAATGAAATTGAAATTAAAATTAAATAATTTAGAATAAAATAAATTTGAAATTACAAGTAAATAATTTAATATAAAATAAATTGGAAATTAAAAGTGAATAATTTAAAATTAAATAAATTTGAAATTAAAAGTAAATAATTTAAAATTAAATAAATTTGAAAATAAAAGTAAAATAATTTAAAATTAAATAAATTTGAAATTAAAAGTAAATAATTTAAAATTAAATTAAGTTGAAATTAAAAGTAAATAATTTATAATTAAATAAATTTGAAATTAAAATAAAATAATTTAAAATTAAATAAATTTGAAATTAAAAGTAAATAATTTAAAATTAAATAAAGTTTAAATTAACAGTAAAATAATTTAAAATCAAATAAAGTTGAAATTAAAAGTAAAATAATTTAAAATTAAATAAAATTGAAATTAAAAGTAAATAATTTAATATTAAATAAATTTGAAATTAAAGTAAAATAATTTAAAATTAAATAAATTTGAAATTAAAAGTAAATAATTTAAAATTAAATAAAATTGAAATTAAAATTAAATAATTTAGAATAAAATAAATTTGAAATTAAAAGTAAATAATTTATAATTAAATAAATTTGAAATTAAAAGTAAAATAATTTAAAATTAAATAAATTTGAAATTAAAAGTAAATAATTTAAAATTAAATAAAGTTTAAATTAACAGTAAAATAATTTAAAATCAAATAAAGTTGAAATTAAAAGTAAAATAATTTAAAATTAAATAAAATTGAAATTAAAAGTAAATAATTTAATATTAAATAAATGTGAAATTAAAAGTAAAATAATTTAAAATTAAATAAAATTGAAATTAAAAGTAAATAATTTAATATTAAATAAATTTGAAATTAAAAGTAAAATAATTTAAAATCAAATAAAGTTGCAATTAAAAGTAAAATAATTTAAAATTAAATAAATTTCAAATTAAAATTAAATAATTTAGAATAAAATAAATTTGAAATTAAAAGTAAATAATTTAGAATAAAATAAATTTGAAATTAAAAGTAAATAATTTATAATTAAATAAATTTGAAATTAAAAGTAAAATAATTTAAAATTAAATAAATTTGAAATTAAAAGTAAATAATTTAAAATTAAATAAAGTTTAAATTAACAGTAAAATAATTTAAAATCAAATAAAGTTGAAATTAAAAGTAAAATAATTTAAAATTAAATAAAATTGAAATTAAAAGTAAATAATTTAATATTAAATAAATTTGTAATTAAAAGTAAAATAATTTAAAATTAAATAAATTTGAAATTAAAAGTAAATAATTTAAAATTAAATAAAATTGAAATTAAAATTAAATAATTTAGAATAAAATAAATTTGAAATTAAAAGTAAATAATTTATAATTAAATAAATTTGAAATTAAAAGTAAAATAATTTAAAATTAAATTAAGTTGAAATTAAAAGTAAATAATTTAAAATTAAATAAATTTGAAATTAAAATTAAAATAATTTAAAATTAAATAAATTCGAAATTAAAAGTAAAATAATTTAAAATTAAATAAATTTGAAATTTAAATTTAAATAATTTAAAATTAAATCAATTTGAAAGTAAAAGTAAAATAATTTAAAATTAAATTAAGTTGAAATTAAAAGTAAATAATTTAAAATTAAATAAATTTGAAATTAAAAGTAAAATAATTTAAAATTAAATAATTTTGAAATTAAAAGTAAATAATTTAAAATTAAATAAAGTTGAAATTAACAGTAAAATAATTTAAAATCAAATAAAGTTGTAATTAAAAGTAAATTAATTTAAAATTAAATAAAATTAAAATTAAAAGTAAATAATTTAAAATTAAATAAATTTGAAATTAAAAGTAAAATAATTTAATATTAAATAAATTTGAAATTAAAAGTAAAATAATTTAAAATCAAATAAAGTTGCAATTAAAAGTAAAATAATTTAAAATTAAATAAATTTCAAATTAAAATTAAATAATTTAGAATAAAATAAATTTGAAATTAAAAGTAAATAATTTAGAATAAAATAAATTTGAAATTAAAAGTAAATAATTTATAATTAAATAAATTTGAAATTAAAAGTAAAATAATTTAAAATTAAATAAAATTGAAATTAAAAGTAAATAATTTAATATTAAATAAATTTGAAATTAAAGTAAAATAATTTAAAATTAATTAAATTTGAAATTAAAAGTAAATAATTTAAAATTAAATAAAATTGAAATTAAAATTAAATAATTTAGAATAAAATAAATTTGAAATTAAAAGTAAATAATTTATAATTAAATAAATTTGAAATTAAAAGTAAAATAATTTAAAATTAAATAAATTTGAAATTAAAAGTAAATAATTTAAAATTAAATAAAGTTTAAATTAACAGTAAAATAATTTAAAATCAAATAAAATTGAAATTAAAAGTAAATAATTTAATATTAAATAAATGTGAAATTAAAAGTAAAATAATTTAAAATTAAATAAAATTGAAATTAAAAGTAAATAATTTAATATTAAATAAATTTGAAATTAAAGTAAAATAATTTAAAATTAATTAAATTTGAAATTAAAAGTAAATAATTTAAAATTAAATAAAATTGAAATTAAAATTAAATAATTTAAAATTAAATAAATTTGAAATTAAAAGTAAATAATTTAAAATTAAATAAAGTTTAAATTAACAGTAAAATAATTTGAAATCAAATAAAGTTGAAATTAAAAGTAAAATAATTTAAAATTAAATAAAATTGAAATTAAAAGTAAATAATTTAATATTAAATAAATGTGAAATTAAAAGTAAAATAATTTAAAATTAAATAAAATTGAAATTAAAAGTAAATAATTTAATATTAAATAAATTTGTAATTAAAAGTAAAATAATTTAAAATTAAATAAATTTGAAATTAAAAGTAAATAATTTAATATTAAATAAATTTGAAATTAAAGTAAAATAATTTAAAATTAAATAAATTTGAAATTAAAAGTAAATAATTTAAAATTAAATAAAATTGAAATTAAAATTAAATAATTTAGAATAAAATAAATTTGAAATTAAAAGTAAATAATTTATAATTAAATAAATTTGAAATTAAAAGTAAAATAATTTAAAATTAAATAAATTTGAAATTAAAAGTAAATAATTTAAAATAAAATAAATTTGAAATTAAAAGTAAATAATTTATAATTAAATAAATTTGAAATTAAAAGTAAAATAATTTAAAATTAAATAAAATTGAAATTAAAAGTAAATAATTTAATATTAAATAAATTTGTAATTAAAAGTAAAATAATTTAAAATTAAATAAATTTGAAATTAAAAGTAAATAATTTAAAATTAAATAAAATTGAAATTACAAGTAAATAATTTAATATAAAATAAATTTGAAATTAAAAGTAAATAATTTAAAATTAAATAAATTTGAAAATAAAAGTAAAATAATTTAAAATTAAATAAATTTGAAATTAAAAGTAAATAATTTAAAATTAAATTAAGTTGAAATTAAAAGTAAATAATTTATAATTAAATAAATTTGAAATTAAAATAAAATAATTTAAAATTAAATAAATTTGAAATTAAAAGTAAATAATTTAAAATTAAATAAAGTTTAAATTAACAGTAAAATAATTTAAAATCAAATAAAGTTGAAATTAAAAGTAAAATAATTTAAAATTAAATAAAATTGAAATTAAAAGTAAATAATTTAATATTAAATAAATTTGAAATTAAAGTAAAATAATTTAAAATTAAATAAATTTGAAATTAAAAGTAAATAATTTAAAATTAAATAAAATTGAAATTAAAATTAAATAATTTAGAATAAAATAAATTTGAAATTAAAAGTAAATAATTTATAATTAAATAAATTTGAAATTAAAAGTAAAATAATTTAAAATTAAATAAATTTGAAATTAAAAGTAAATAATTTAAAATTAAATAAAGTTTAAATTAACAGTAAAATAATTTAAAATCAAATAAAGTTGAAATTAAAAGTAAAATAATTTAAAATTAAATAAAATTGAAATTAAAAGTAAATAATTTAATATTAAATAAATGTGAAATTAAAAGTAAAATAATTTAAAATTAAATAAAATTGAAATTAAAAGTAAATAATTTAATATTAAATAAATTTGAAATTAAAAGTAAAATAATTTAAAATCAAATAAAGTTGCAATTAAAAGTAAAATAATTTAAAATTAAATAAATTTCAAATTAAAATTAAATAATTTAGAATAAAATAAATTTGAAATTAAAAGTAAATAATTTAGAATAAAATAAATTTGAAATTAAAAGTAAATAATTTATAATTAAATAAATTTGAAATTAAAAGTAAAATAATTTAAAATTAAATAAATTTGAAATTAAAAGTAAATAATTTAAAATTAAATAAAGTTTAAATTAACAGTAAAATAATTTAAAATCAAATAAAGTTGAAATTAAAAGTAAAATAATTTAAAATTAAATAAAATTGAAATTAAAAGTAAATAATTTAATATTAAATAAATTTGTAATTAAAAGTAAAATAATTTAAAATTAAATAAATTTGAAATTAAAAGTAAATAATTTAAAATTAAATAAAATTGAAATTAAAATTAAATAATTTAGAATAAAATAAATTTGAAATTAAAAGTAAATAATTTATAATTAAATAAATTTGAAATTAAAAGTAAAATAATTTAAAATTAAATTAAGTTGAAATTAAAAGTAAATAATTTAAAATTAAATAAATTTGAAATTAAAATTAAAATAATTTAAAATTAAATAAATTCGAAATTAAAAGTAAAATAATTTAAAATTAAATAAATTTGAAATTTAAATTTAAATAATTTAAAATTAAATCAATTTGAAAGTAAAAGTAAAATAATTTAAAATTAAATTAAGTTGAAATTAAAAGTAAATAATTTAAAATTAAATAAATTTGAAATTAAAATAAAATAATTTAAAATTAAATAATTTTGAAATTAAAAGTAAATAATTTAAAATTAAATAAAGTTGAAATTAACAGTAAAATAATTTAAAATCAAATAAAGTTGTAATTAAAAGTAAATTAATTTAAAATTAAATAAAATTAAAATTAAAAGTAAATAATTTAAAATTAAATAAATTTGAAATTAAAAGTAAAATAATTTAATATTAAATAAATTTGAAATTAAAAGTAAAATAATTTAAAATCAAATAAAGTTGCAATTAAAAGTAAAATAATTTAAAATTAAATAAATTTCAAATTAAAATTAAATAATTTAGAATAAAATAAATTTGAAATTAAAAGTAAATAATTTAGAATAAAATAAATTTGAAATTAAAAGTAAATAATTTATAATTAAATAAATTTGAAATTAAAAGTAAAATAATTTAAAATTAAATAAAATTGAAATTAAAAGTAAATAATTTAATATTAAATAAATTTGAAATTAAAGTAAAATAATTTAAAATTAATTAAATTTGAAATTAAAAGTAAATAATTTAAAATTAAATAAAATTGAAATTAAAATTAAATAATTTAGAATAAAATAAATTTGAAATTAAAAGTAAATAATTTATAATTAAATAAATTTGAAATTAAAAGTAAAATAATTTAAAATTAAATAAATTTGAAATTAAAAGTAAATAATTTAAAATTAAATAAAGTTTAAATTAACAGTAAAATAATTTGAAATCAAATAAAGTTGAAATTAAAAGTAAAATAATTTAAAATTAAATTAAGTTGAAATTAAAAGTAAATAATTTAAAATTAAATAAAATTGAAATTAAAATTAAATAATTTAGAATAAAATAAATTTGAAATTAAAAGTAAATAATTTAGAATAAAATAAAATTGAAATTAAAAGTAAATAATTTATAATTAAATAAATTTGAAATTAAAAGTAAAATAATTTAAAATTAAATAAATTTGAAATTAAAATTAAAATAATTTAAAATTAAATAAATTCGAAATTAAAAGTAAAATAATTTAAAATTAAATAAATTTGAAATTTAAATTTAAATAATTTAAAATTAAATCAATTTGAAAGTAAAAGTAAATAATTTAATATTAAATAAATGTGAAATTAAAAGTAAAATAATTTAAAATTAAATAAAATTGAAATTAAAAGTAAATAATTTAATATTAAATAAATTTGAAATTAAAAGTAAAATAATTTAAAATCAAATAAAGTTGCAATTAAAAGTAAAATAATTTAAAATTAAATAAATTTCAAATTAAAATTAAATAATTTAGAATAAAATAAATTTGAAATTAAAAGTAAATAATTTAGAATAAAATAAAATTGAAATTAAAAGTAAATAATTTATAATTAAATAAATTTGAAATTAAAAGTAAAATAATTTAAAATTAAATAAATTTGAAATTAAAAGTAAATAATTTAAAATTAAATAAATTTGAAATTAAAAGTAAATAATTTAAAATTAAATAAAGTTTAAATTAACAGTAAAATAATTTGAAATCAAATAAAGTTGAAATTAAAAGTAAAATAATTTAAAATTAAATTAAGTTGAAATTAAAAGTAAATAATTTAAAATTAAATAAAATTGAAATTAAAATTAAATAATTTAGAATAAAATAAATTTGAAATTAAAAGTAAATAATTTATAATTAAATAAATTTGAAATTAAAAGTAAAATAATTTAAAATTAAATTAAGTTGAAATTAAAAGTAAATAATTTAAAATTAAATAAATTTGAAATTAAAATTAAAATAATTTAAAATTAAATAAATTCGAAATTAAAAGTAAAATAATTTAAAATTAAATAAATTTGAAATTTAAATTTAAATAATTTAAAATTAAATCAATTTGAAAGTAAAAGTAAAATAATTTAAAATTAAATTAAGTTGAAATTAAAAGTAAATAATTTAAAATTAAATAAATTTGAAATTAAAAGTAAAA
Organism: Empis stercorea; assembly: GCA_949752835.1. Taxonomy (NCBI): domain Eukaryota; kingdom Metazoa; phylum Arthropoda; class Insecta; order Diptera; family Empididae; genus Empis; species Empis stercorea. The sequence continues at coordinate 25,209,576 of OX457087.1, read as the reverse complement.
TAATTTAAAATTAAATAATTTTGAAATTAAAAGTAAATAATTTAAAATTAAATAAAGTTGAAATTAACAGTAAAATAATTTAAAATCAAATAAAGTTGTAATTAAAAGTAAATTAATTTAAAATTAAATAAAATTAAAATTAAAAGTAAATAATTTAAAATTAAATAAATTTGAAATTAAAAGTAAAATAATTTAATATTAAATAAATTTGAAATTAAAAGTAAAATAATTTAAAATCAAATAAAGTTGCAATTAAAAGTAAAATAATTTAAAATTAAATAAATTTCAAATTAAAATTAAATAATTTAGAATAAAATAAATTTGAAATTAAAAGTAAATAATTTAGAATAAAATAAATTTGAAATTAAAAGTAAATAATTTATAATTAAATAAATTTGAAATTAAAAGTAAAATAATTTAAAATTAAATAAAATTGAAATTAAAAGTAAATAATTTAATATTAAATAAATTTGAAATTAAAGTAAAATAATTTAAAATTAATTAAATTTGAAATTAAAAGTAAATAATTTAAAATTAAATAAAATTGAAATTAAAATTAAATAATTTAGAATAAAATAAATTTGAAATTAAAAGTAAATAATTTATAATTAAATAAATTTGAAATTAAAAGTAAAATAATTTAAAATTAAATAAATTTGAAATTAAAAGTAAATAATTTAAAATTAAATAAAGTTTAAATTAACAGTAAAATAATTTAAAATCAAATAAAATTGAAATTAAAAGTAAATAATTTAATATTAAATAAATGTGAAATTAAAAGTAAAATAATTTAAAATTAAATAAAATTGAAATTAAAAGTAAATAATTTAATATTAAATAAATTTGAAATTAAAAGTAAAATAATTTAAAATCAAATAAAGTTGCAATTAAAAGTAAAATAATTTAAAATTAAATAAATTTCAAATTAAAATTAAATAATTTAGAATAAAATAAATTTGAAATTAAAAGTAAATAATTTAGAATAAAATAAATTTGAAATTAAAAGTAAATAATTTATAATTAAATAAATTTGAAATTAAAAGTAAAATAATTTAAAATTAAATAAATTTGAAATTAAAAGTAAATAATTTAAAATTAAATAAATTTGAAATTAAAAGTAAATAATTTAAAATTAAATAAAGTTTAAATTAACAGTAAAATAATTTGAAATCAAATAAAGTTGAAATTAAAAGTAAAATAATTTAAAATTAAATAAAATTGAAATTAAAAGTAAATAATTTAATATTAAATAAATGTGAAATTAAAAGTAAAATAATTTAAAATTAAATAAAATTGAAATTAAAAGTAAATAATTTAATATTAAATAAATTTGTAATTAAAAGTAAAATAATTTAAAATTAAATAAATTTGAAATTAAAAGTAAATAATTTAATATTAAATAAATTTGAAATTAAAGTAAAATAATTTAAAATTAAATAAATTTGAAATTAAAAGTAAATAATTTAAAATTAAATAAAATTGAAATTAAAATTAAATAATTTAGAATAAAATAAATTTGAAATTAAAAGTAAATAATTTATAATTAAATAAATTTGAAATTAAAAGTAAAATAATTTAAAATTAAATAAATTTGAAATTAAAAGTAAATAATTTAAAATAAAATAAATTTGAAATTAAAAGTAAATAATTTATAATTAAATAAATTTGAAATTAAAAGTAAAATAATTTAAAATTAAATAAAATTGAAATTAAAAGTAAATAATTTAATATTAAATAAATTTGTAATTAAAAGTAAAATAATTTAAAATTAAATAAATTTGAAATTAAAAGTAAATAATTTAAAATTAAATAAAATTGAAATTACAAGTAAATAATTTAATATAAAATAAATTGGAAATTAAAAGTGAATAATTTAAAATTAAATAAATTTGAAATTAAAAGTAAATAATTTAAAATTAAATAAATTTGAAAATAAAAGTAAAATAATTTAAAATTAAATAAATTTGAAATTAAAAGTAAATAATTTAAAATTAAATTAAGTTGAAATTAAAAGTAAATAATTTATAATTAAATAAATTTGAAATTAAAATAAAATAATTTAAAATTAAATAAATTTGAAATTAAAAGTAAATAATTTAAAATTAAATAAAGTTTAAATTAACAGTAAAATAATTTAAAATCAAATAAAGTTGAAATTAAAAGTAAAATAATTTAAAATTAAATAAAATTGAAATTAAAAGTAAATAATTTAATATTAAATAAATTTGAAATTAAAGTAAAATAATTTAAAATTAAATAAATTTGAAATTAAAAGTAAATAATTTAAAATTAAATAAAATTGAAATTAAAATTAAATAATTTAGAATAAAATAAATTTGAAATTAAAAGTAAATAATTTATAATTAAATAAATTTGAAATTAAAAGTAAAATAATTTAAAATTAAATAAATTTGAAATTAAAAGTAAATAATTTAAAATTAAATAAAGTTTAAATTAACAGTAAAATAATTTAAAATCAAATAAAGTTGAAATTAAAAGTAAAATAATTTAAAATTAAATAAAATTGAAATTAAAAGTAAATAATTTAATATTAAATAAATGTGAAATTAAAAGTAAAATAATTTAAAATTAAATAAAATTGAAATTAAAAGTAAATAATTTAATATTAAATAAATTTGAAATTAAAAGTAAAATAATTTAAAATCAAATAAAGTTGCAATTAAAAGTAAAATAATTTAAAATTAAATAAATTTCAAATTAAAATTAAATAATTTAGAATAAAATAAATTTGAAATTAAAAGTAAATAATTTAGAATAAAATAAATTTGAAATTAAAAGTAAATAATTTATAATTAAATAAATTTGAAATTAAAAGTAAAATAATTTAAAATTAAATAAATTTGAAATTAAAAGTAAATAATTTAAAATTAAATAAAGTTTAAATTAACAGTAAAATAATTTAAAATCAAATAAAGTTGAAATTAAAAGTAAAATAATTTAAAATTAAATAAAATTGAAATTAAAAGTAAATAATTTAATATTAAATAAATTTGTAATTAAAAGTAAAATAATTTAAAATTAAATAAATTTGAAATTAAAAGTAAATAATTTAAAATTAAATAAAATTGAAATTAATATTAAATAATTTAGAATAAAATAAATTTGAAATTAAAAGTAAATAATTTATAATTAAATAAATTTGAAATTAAAAGTAAAATAATTTAAAATTAAATTAAGTTGAAATTAAAAGTAAATAATTTAAAATTAAATAAATTTGAAATTAAAATTAAAATAATTTAAAATTAAATAAATTCGAAATTAAAAGTAAAATAATTTAAAATTAAATAAATTTGAAATTTAAATTTAAATAATTTAAAATTAAATCAATTTGAAAGTAAAAGTAAAATAATTTAAAATTAAATTAAGTTGAAATTAAAAGTAAATAATTTAAAATTAAATAAATTTGAAATTAAAAGTAAAATAATTTAAAATTAAATAATTTTGAAATTAAAAGTAAATAATTTAAAATTAAATAAAGTTGAAATTAACAGTAAAATAATTTAAAATCAAATAAAGTTGTAATTAAAAGTAAATTAATTTAAAATTAAATAAAATTAAAATTAAAAGTAAATAATTTAAAATTAAATAAATTTGAAATTAAAAGTAAAATAATTTAATATTAAATAAATTTGAAATTAAAAGTAAAATAATTTAAAATCAAATAAAGTTGCACATAAAAGTAAAATAATTTAAAATTAAATAAATTTCAAATTAAAATTAAATAATTTAGAATAAAATAAATTTGAAATTAAAAGTAAATAATTTAGAATAAAATAAATTTGAAATTAAAAGTAAATAATTTAAAATTAAATAAATTTGAAATTAAAATTAAAATAATTTAAAATTAAATAAATTCGAAATTAAAAGTAAAATAATTTAAAATTAAATAAATTTGAAATTTAAATTTAAATAATTTAAAATTAAATAAATTTGAAAGTAAAAGTAAAATAATTTAAAATTAAATTAAGTTGAAATTAAAAGTAAATAATTTAAAAGTAAATAAATTTGAAATTAAAATTAAATAATTTAGAATAAAATAAATTTGAAATTAAAAGTAAATAATTTAGAATAAAATAAATTTGAAATTAAAAGTAAATAATTTATAATTAAATAAATTTGAAATTAAAAGTAAAATAATTTAAAATTAAATAAATTTGAAATTAAAAGTAAATAATTTAAAATTAAATAAAGTTTAAATTAACAGTAAAATAATTTAAAATCAAATAAAGTTGAAATTAAAAGTAAAATAATTTAAAATTAAATAAAATTGAAATTAAAAGTAAATAATTTAATATTAAATAAATTTGTAATTAAAAGTAAAATAATTTAAAATTAAATAAATTTGAAATTAAAAGTAAATAATTTAAAATTAAATAAAATTGAAATTAAAATTAAATAATTTAGAATAAAATAAATTTGAAATTAAAAGTAAATAATTTATAATTAAATAAATTTGAAATTAAAAGTAAAATAATTTAAAATTAAATTAAGTTGAAATTAAAAGTAAATAATTTAAAATTAAATAAATTTGAAATTAAAATTAAAATAATTTAAAATTAAATAAATTCGAAATTAAAAGTAAAATAATTTAAAATTAAATAAATTTGAAATTTAAATTTAAATAATTTAAAATTAAATAAATTTGAAAGTAAAAGTAAAATAATTTAAAATTAAATTAAGTTGAAATTAAAAGTAAATAATTTAAAATTAAATAAATTTGAAATTAAAAGTAAATAATTTATAATTAAATAAATTTGAAATTAAAAGTAAAATAATTTAAAATTAAATTAAGTTGAAATTAAAAGTAAATAATTTAAAATTAAATAAATTTGAAATTAAAATTAAAATAATTTAAAATTAAATAAATTCGAAATTAAAAGTAAAATAATTTAAAATTAAATAAATTTGAAATTTAAATTTAAATAATTTAAAATTAAATCAATTTGAAAGTAAAAGTAAAATAATTTAAAATTAAATTAAGTTGAAATTAAAAGCAAATAATTTAAAATTAAATAAATTTGAAATTAAAAGTAAAATAATTTAAAATTAAATAAATTTGAAATTAAAAGTAAATAATTTAAAATTAAATAAAGTTGAAATTAACAGTAAAATAATTTAAAATCAAATAAAGTTGTAATTAAAAGTAAATTAATTTAAAATTAAATAAAATTAAAATTAAAAGTAAATAATTTAAAATTAAATAAATTTGAAATTAAAAGTAAAATAATTTAATATTAAATAAATTTGAAATTAAAAGTAAAATAATTTAAAATCAAATAAAGTTGCAATTAAAAGTAAAATAATTTAAAATTAAATAAATTTCAAATTAAAATTAAATAATTTAGAATAAAATAAATTTGAAATTAAAAGTAAATAATTTAGAATAAAATAAATTTGAAATTAAAAGTAAATAATTTATAATTAAATAAATTTGAAATTAAAAGTAAAATAATTTAAAATTAAATAAAATTGAAATTAAAAGTAAATAATTTAATATTAAATAAATTTGAAATTAAAGTAAAATAATTTAAAATTAAATAAATTTGAAATTAAAAGTAAATAATTTAAAATTAAATAAAATTGAAATTAAAATTAAATAATTTAGAATAAAATAAATTTGAAATTAAAAGTAAATAATTTATAATTAAATAAATTTGAAATTAAAAGTAAAATAATTTAAAATTAAATAAATTTGAAATTAAAAGTAAATAATTTAAAATTAAATAAAGTTTAAATTAACAGTAAAATAATTTAAAATCAAATAAAGTTGAAATTAAAAGTAAAATAATTTAAAATTAAATAAAATTGAAATTAAAAGTAAATAATTTAATATTAAATAAATGTGAAATTAAAAGTAAAATAATTTAAAATTAAATAAAATTGAAATTAAAAGTAAATAATTTAATATTAAATAAATTTGAAATTAAAAGTAAAATAATTTAAAATCAAATAAAGTTGCAATTAAAAGTAAAATAATTTAAAATTAAATAAATTTCAAATTAAAATTAAATAATTTAGAATAAAATAAATTTGAAATTAAAAGTAAATAATTTAGAATAAAATAAATTTGAAATTAAAAGTAAATAATTTATAATTAAATAAATTTGAAATTAAAAGTAAAATAATTTAAAATTAAATAAATTTGAAATTAAAAGTAAATAATTTAAAATTAAATAAATTTGAAATTAAAAGTAAATAATTTAAAATTAAATAAAGTTTAAATTAACAGTAAAATAATTTAAAATCAAATAAAGTTGAAATTAAAAGTAAAATAATTTAAAATTAAATAAAATTGAAATTAAAAGTAAATAATTTAATATTAAATAAATTTGAAATTAAAAGTAAAATAATTTAAAATTAAATAAAATTGAAATTAAAAGTAAATAATTTAATATTAAATAAATTTGTAATTAAAAGTAAAATAATTTAAAATTAAATAAATTTGAAATTAAAAGTAAATAATTTAATATTAAATAAATTTGAAATTAAAGTAAAATAATTTAAAATTAAATAAATTTGAAATTAAAAGTAAATAATTTAAAATTAAATAAAATTGAAATTAAAATTAAATAATTTAGAATAAAATAAATTTGAAATTAAAAGTAAATAATTTATAATTAAATAAATTTGAAATTAAAAGTAAAATAATTTAAAATTAAATAAATTTGAAATTAAAAGTAAATAATTTAAAATAAAATAAATTTGAAATTAAAAGTAAATAATTTATAATTAAATAAATTTGAAATTAAAAGTAAAATAATTTAAAATTAAATAAAATTGAAATTAAAAGTAAATAATTTAATATTAAATAAATTTGTAATTAAAAGTAAAATAATTTAAAATTAAATAAATTTGAAATTAAAAGTAAATAATTTAAAATTAAATAAAATTGAAATTAAAATTAAATAATTTAGAATAAAATAAATTTGAAATTAAAAGTAAATAATTTATAATTAAATAAATTTGAAATTAAAAGTAAAATAATTTAAAATTAAATTAAGGTGAAATTAAAAGTAAATAATTTAAAATTAAATAAATTTGAAATTAAAATTAAAATAATTTAAAATTAAATAAATTCGAAATTAAAAGTAAAATAATTTAAAATTAAATAAATTTGAAATTTAAATTTAAATAATTTAAAATTAAATAAATTTGAAAGTAAAAGTAAAATAATTTAAAATTAAATTAAGTTGAAATTAAAAGTAAATAATTTAAAATTAAATAAATTTGAAATTAAAAGTAAAATAATTTAAAATTAAATAAATTTGAAATTAAAAGTAAATAATTTAAAATTAAATAAAGTTGAAATTAACAGTAAAATAATTTAAAATCAAATAAAGTTGTAATTAAAAGTAAATTAATTTAAAATTAAATAAAATTAAAAGTAAATAATTTAAAATTAAATAAATTTGAAATTAAAAGTAAAATAATTTAATATTAAATAAATTTGAAATTAAAAGTAAAATAAATTAAAATCAAATAAAATTGCAATTAAAAGTAAAATAATTTAAAATTAAATAAATTTCAAATTAAAATTAAATAATTTAGAATAAAATAAATTTGAAATTAAAAGTAAATAATTTAGAATAAAATAAATTTGAAATTAAAAGTAAATAATTTATAATTAAATAAATTTGAAATTAAAAGTAAAATAATTTAAAATTAAATAAATTTGAAATTAAAAGTAAATAATTTAAAATTAAATAAAGTTTAAATTAACAGTAAAATAATTTAAAATCAAATAAAGTTGAAATTAAAAGTAAAATAATTTAAAATTAAATAAAATTGAAATTAAAAGTAAATAATTTAATATTAAATAAATTTGTAATTAAAAGTAAAATAATTTAAAATTAAATAAATTTGAAATTAAAAGTAAATAATTTAAAATTAAATAAAATTGAAATTAAAATTAAATAATTTAGAATAAAATAAATTTGAAATTAAAAGTAAATAATTTATAATTAAATAAATTTGAAATTAAAAGTAAAATAATTTAAAATTAAATTAAGTTGAAATTAAAAGTAAATAATTTAAAATTAAATAAATTTGAAATTAAAATTAAAATAATTTAAAATTAAATAAATTCGAAATTAAAAGTAAAATAATTTAAAATTAATTAAATTTGAAATTTAAATTTAAATAATTTAAAATTAAATAAATTTGAAAGTAAAAGTAAAATAATTTAAAATTAAATTAAGTTGAAATTAAAAGTAAATAATTTAAAATTAAATAAATTTGAAATTAAAAGTAAAATAATTTAAAATTAAATAAATTTGAAATTAAAAGTAAATAATTTAAAATTAAATAAAGTTGAAATTAACAGTAAAATAATTTAAAATCAAATAAAGTTGTAATTAAAAGTAAATAAATTTAAAATTAAATAAAATTAAAATTAAAAGTAAATAATTTAAAATTAAATAAATTTGAAATTAAAAGTAAAATAATTTATAAGTAAATAAATTTGAAATTAAAAGTAAATAAATTTTAAATTAAAAGTAAAATAATTGAAAATTAAATAATTTTGAAATTCAAAGTTAAATAATTTAAAATTAAATAAATTTGAAATTAAAAGTAAAATAATTTAAAATTAAATAAATTTGAAATTAAAAGTAAAATAATTTAAAATCAAATAATGTTGAAATTAAAAGTAAATAATTTAAAATAAAATAAATTGGAAATTAAACGGAAATAATTTAAAATAAAATAAATTGTAAATTAAATGTAAATAATTTAAAATTAAATAAATTTGAAATTAAAAGTAAAATAATTTAAAATAAAAAAAAAATTGAAATAAAAAGTAAAATAGTTTAAAATCAAATATAGTTGAAATTAAAGTAAATAATTTAAAATTAAATAAATTTGAAATTAAAAATAAGTAATTTAAAATTAAATAAATTTGAAATTAAAAATAAGTAATTTAAAATTAAATAAATTTGAATTTAAAAGTAAATAATTTAAAATCAAATAACGTTGAAAGTAAAAGTAAATAATTTAAAATAAAATAAATTGGAAATTAAAAGTTTATAATTTAAAATTAAAAAAATTTGAGATTAAAAGTAAAATAATTTAAAATTAAATAAATTTGAAATTAAAAGTAAAATAATTTAAATTTAAATAAATTTGAAATTAAAAGTAAAATAATTTAAAATCAAATAAATTTGAAATTAAAAGAAAAATAATTTAAAATTAAATAAATTTGAAATTAAAAGTAAATAATTTAAAATTAAATAAATTTGAAATTAAAAGTAAATAATTTAAAATAAAATAAAATTGAAATTAAAATTAAATAATTTAAAATAAAATAAATTTGAAATTAAAAGTAAATAATTTTAAATAAAATAAATTGGATATTAAAAGTAAATAATTTAAAATAAAATAAATTGGAAATTAAAAGTAAATAATTTAAAATTAAATAAATTTGAAATTAAAAGTAAAATAATTTAAAATCAAATAAATTTGAAATTAAAAGTAAATAATTTAAAATTAAATAAATTTGAAATTAAAAGTAAAATAATTTAAAATCAAATAAATTTGAAATTAAAAGTAAAATAATTTAAAATTAAATAAATTTGAAATTAAAAGTAAATAATTATAATGAAATACATTTGAAATTGAAAGTAAAATAATTTAAAATCAAATAAATTTGAAATTAAAAGTAAATAATTTAAAATTAAATTAAGTTGAAATTAAAAGTAAATAATTTAAAATTAAATAAATTTGAAATTAAAATTAAAATAATTTAAAATTAAATAAATTCGAAATTAAAAGTAAAATAATTTAAAATTAAATAAATTTGAAATTTAAATTTAAATAATTTAAAATTAAATAAATTTGAAAGTAAAAGTAAAATAATTTAAAATTAAATTAAGTTGAAATTAAAAGTAAATAATTTAAAATTAAATAAATTTGAAATTAAAAGTAAAATAATTTAAAATTAAATAAATTTGAAATTAAAAGTAAATAATTTAAAATTAAATAAAGTTGAAATTAACAGTAAAATAATTTAAAATCAAATAAAGTTGTAATTAAAAGTAAATTAATTTAAAATTAAATAAAATTAAAATTAAAAGTAAATAATTTAAAATTAAATAAATTTGAAATTAAAAGTAAAATAATGTAAAAGTAAATAAATTTGAAATTAAAAGTAAATAAATTTGAAATTAAAAGTAAAATAATTGAAAATTAAATAATTTTGAAATTCAAAGTTAAATAATTTAAAATTAAATAAATTTGAAATTAAAAGTAAAT